>JAQFVV010006311.1:1420646-1590646 GCA_028023455.1 Epiperipatus broadwayi
GAAAAGAAGGAAAAGAATGCTAATAATGAAATAAGAGAGGGGTGTAAAAAAGAAAGAGAGAAAAAGAAAGAGAGATAGAATAAGAGAAAATGCTAATTGTAACCTACTAGAATAAGAGGGGTGTGTGAGAAAGAGAAAAGAGAAAGAAGAGATAATGCTAATAAAAAAATGAGAGAAGGAGAAAAAAGAGAAAGAAATATATGAAAGTAATGACATGGAGGTAATAATAATGATAAAGATAAATGATGAAAAAGAAAAGAATTGAGAGGGAAAAGAAATGAGAAAAATAATAGAAATGATATATGTAATGGAGAGAGAAAAGAAATGAGATGATGGAAAGATATGAAAGAGAGATATAAGAAAAAGCTAGAATAAAGGAGAGAGAAATGAAATGAGATGATAGAAGAAACTCTTAACAAATATTTTAAATGGGCTGAGATGATAGAAAGATGTGAGAAATTACATGAAAAGAAATGGAATAGAATTAAAATGATATAAAATGAAATATAAATAAGAGACCCTAAATGACTCGGCTCAGTGGGGTTACAATAAATTTAAAGAAAAGAGATGATGATCCAGAGATGTACAATCAAATAAAACTCAAATCCAACACTGCTGAACTATACCGACTATAGTATATTAATAATAATCTAATACTAAACCATACCAAGGATTATTTAAAAATCACTAATCCATAATTACCATATTAATCCTACCAATCAATCATACACTCTCTGAATAAGACTAATGATACTTTGTTTTACAAGATTATCTTTCAGAATTATATTTACTAAAACAACAAGTGTAAATAACCTCAGGGATTTTAAAACTAAAACTCTTGTGTAAAATTAAAGTTTAAGTTAAGTTGCCTAATAAAGAATTACTGGGATTAATAAATAAATAAGTGATATCTTAGCTGACCATAAAATAATTATAATATGTTCAATATTAAAATAATAAACAAAACAAATATTAATTCACAAAATTTAATGAATCAGTTTAAATTTAAACTAATAATGGCCTATTATCTAAGATATTACTTGAGCAGAGAAAAGAGCAAGGGCACCTTTAATGCCTTTCCATACTCACAGACAACCACTAAAGACCTCAAATGCAAATGGATTAGAATTCTTTAAATATATATAAGATTTAAGGTGATGATAGATAATGTGCGGTGAATATAAGATAATGTGCAACTTTTAAAATAATATTAAAATATTCTTCTGAAGTACTAATATTGTTAATCTGATATTGCATAATCTTTAGTCTGAAAAGATATACTGATAATTTAAAAAAAAATAAACTTTTAACTAAGTATTTAATTATGTATCTGCTATAATGCAATTATCTGTATTTATGATTCAATGTGAGAATCATTTACTTTAACATAGTTTTTTTTTTAATTTTCAAGACAATATCAACTATATTTAATTAACTTAGAATATCCTTGTGAATTTCTGAAGTGAAGATTCAATAACTTTAAAATTTTAAGATTTTGTGAACTTGGAACCCAAGACAATAATATATTTTCATATAAAAGTAAAACAAAAACTTTTGAAATAATAACAATTTGATTTATTAATAGTGAGAAGAAATGTTTATAAATGTAGTAGAATACAAACAGTGCCAATACTGCACTAAGATTTTATATAATTATTTGCACTCTTAACAGTTTTATTTAATTTACACTAATACACTCAATAACAGACCAAGGTTATTCACTGTTACTTTCTTTTAATAATTATATTTTTCTCAAAAAAAAAAAAATTTAAACTTAAATTATCATATGTACTTAATAAGCAAACTACCATTCTTCTTTATTAGACTAATTGATAACATTATTGTGTCATCTACTAATCAGAATAACACACAGAACTATGTTTATATTGAAAAACCCCAAGCTTAATTTTATTCTCCTCAACTTAACAAATGCTAAGTTGGAATAAGCATATTCAACAATACTTTTTTAAAAATATTATCACTAGTTTCAAGATATAACTAATAACACAGCTAGGTATATCTTTAAATCAAATTAAGCTAATACTAAAATTAAACTAACTTAAGTGTATGGGACAATCATTCATCAGAGATCAGTTATACTTTTTTTTAATAACTTTAGTCCACATAAAATTATTCCCTCAATGTTTTAAAGATAATGATGTAACAGACTTACAAATCCAGCGGTGAAATTCTGGATGAAAATATTAAATTATTATGTGTGAATTGCCACTTATACCATATGCATATTTAACATACTTTAAAATAAATATAACTTATTGTTGGTTAGCTTGTGCAATAAAATTATCATAGCAGCACAATTCAAACATTGATATACCTATGAGCCTTAAATTAGCTACAACTACCTGAAGAAATACATTTCCTCAAACAAGCATATCTTGTCATCACAAATTTAAAACAAATCCAACATCACCTACTGTGGTGGAATTAGCGTTAAGTCATCATGAATGATAGGCAAAAAATACAAAAATACTAGGCTCCTCAGAACTGGAAAAGAATGTGGTGTCTTTCAAAAATACCTAACCTTGAGGCAGAAATGAAGATACCTGGAATTCATCTACAGTGTATCTGGGAACAGGAAAGATGCACCAGAAAAGCACAATCCTCTCATGGGATTTCCAATGCTTATAAATGTTATTGTCATCACTGAAAAATACAATACAATAACCCTCCTTTGGAAATACGCACTATCAAATCATGGAAATACAATACAATAAGGATGGAGAATTTTATCTACTCCATAAGCATATTCAAAAACTATTAACTAAGCCTAATTCTTGAGGCTAACAAATTCTATCTAATAGCAAGATATATACTTCACTTAAACTAACTAAGTTATTTCCAAAAAATTTATAAAATACAAAACGTATATCCAATGTTCGAACCAACAAAGCAAACTATGTGTCAAATGACTACTGTAGAAAATACTTTAAACTCAAATGCATATAAAATTCTAGGCAAGGCACAATGCACACATAACAAAATATTAAATGCTAAAAATATAGTACTAGTGGATTTTTAAAATTGTAAATTAAATGCAAGAATATTTATTTCTCGGTGAATATAAAATATTTGTAATTATTATTAATATAACATTCATAAAACAAATGAATGGATATTCTCTGATAAACTTCTTTAGTAAATTTAAAATAAAAATTGAGTAATACATCCCATTTATAAGAAAATAAGACTGTGATATCTAAATCTCTATAATAAAATTATTAAATAGAAACTAGCTAGTGTAATGCTTGATAAATAAACTAAATCTATTTAAGAATGGCAAAAAAACATTTGCTCATTCAAATAAACCTATTTCATTTTAAAATTATAACCCTAGTTTACCTGTATATTTATGCAAAAGTGTTACAAAAAAAATTAATAGCATAAATATTTTATGTTTTTTTTTTTTAAAAACCAATAAAGCAGACCATAAAAAAAAAAAAAAACAAAAACATTAATCTAAGTTCATATTTCCGCTCCGTGATGATTTTTCCATTTCATAACGTGTAGACAATTTATCCAGGTTGAGATATCGATTTGAATTCGAAGTTTCAACTAATTCATTTATATACATGGCAATCATTTTCAAATGAAAATGTTCAATCGTTCATTAATAATATATTTTTTTAAACAATTTAAAAAAAAAATCAAATAATAAGATTAAGCCGGCATGAAACGAAATAAATTCTTCAGCTGAACACACTTTAATTTATTTATAGGATCCCGAGTTCAAAATTGCATATAATAATAATAATAATATATATTTCTTTATCTCAAGTTCTTTATCCTCTTTTAGGAAAACGCTTCTTTTAAAATATAGTTTTTTTTAAATAGTTTCCTAATAATATTCCAAGACATATTTATTTTTAAAATTAATTTCTTTTGCTTACTTTTAAATATGAGAGTAGAAATTTTTTTACTGTTCAAAACATTTCTCTGTTTATATGATATAATTAATGCCATAAAGTTATTTTTAAATACTGGCAAGTATGACCATTTATAATGTACTCAATAACTATTAATTTATTATTAATCATTATAGATTGCTTTAAAGTTTTATTTCGAAATATGTGTCCTTTCTTATGGTGCAAATAAGAATTATCCTTTAAAATGTATATATTATTTGTTTGTGTATAGCTAAACAAATCATTTTTATATATGTCAAGATATAAGTAATAACTTTTTTTTTTAAAAAAAAAAAATCATTCTTTATATTTTCACTGTAATCGAATGTAGCAGCTTCTTTATAATGTTCTTTTTTAAACTTTTTAAAAAAAAATTTCTCTCTTTTTTTTTTTTACATATACTTTTAATCTAACAGGAAAAATAATTAGCATTTTATTTTCAAAATAGTTTAATACAACCGAACGCTTATCTATGGAAATGCTTAATAGTTTGTTCCTTAACCTTGTTTCTAAGTAAAGAAATTTAAACAAGTTAAAGTCATTTACTATGTGAGACACTTTAGTTATTCTAGACATTTTTAACTATAATTTCTATGCCTTGACTGAAATTCAAATTGTCAAAAAAACGAATTACCTTTTCTTTTAGCCCTCCTTCATTACAAGATGATTTTAAATATTTTAGACAGACTTGTATTTTTTTTTAGAAATATCAAGTTCTTATAAAAAATACTTTTATTAATAAAATTTTTAAGATCCACACTAGTTGAATCGAAACAAGTTCAGTCCCAGAATGGTCCCTCGATATCCGTTTTATCTCACAATTTTTCATCCACCTACAATTCATTTAAAAACCAATAAAAATTATTTTTTATTAAATTTTAATATTCTGACAAACCAGCTGTGGAATCAATCTACTGACATAATCAATATAATTTTCCCATACCACGTGACCTTTAGCTACAAAGTCAAAATTTTATTATTAACAAATATTATGCAATAAATGTTTTTTAATGATATTTTACATAACACAATAGTAATAAATATGAAATTCAAAGTTATACCTTTTACTAAACCCTTAAATATTTCATTTAAAATAGTTTTATCCACACATTTGCTTTATTTACTTATTTTAAACAATATGGGAGTTAAATTATTTTTTTATTCTTATGTTTCCATGTCTCTGCATGCACATATTCTCACATACTTCTGGCGTTACATTAATTGTTTAAAATTATTTTTAAAATTACAATAAAATGTTAATGATTATTTAATCTAACTAACTTTTATAACTGAAATGCTAAACTATAAAACTAATAATAAATATTCTTATTTCTTTTTAATAAAAACTTACATATCATTTCTTTTTTAAAATTTATTACTTACTTATTCCAACTTAATAATAATATCTTATTATTATTCTTTAGACATTAGAATGTATGATATGATAGTTATTTTAGATAGTTATTTTAGAATACATTTAATACTATTTATCAATTCACAATTATTTTTTAACATTTACTTATGTTAAATTATTACCTAACATCCCTTATCAAACCAACTGACACTATTAAAATATTTAGATTATCCTATTTTAATAATTAACTAAGTTAATTTCCATTTTTTATCATCATTATTTTTTTTTTTAAATCCGAAATTTTAAACAAAAGTTTAAGCTAAGATAACCTTGATTACCTCTTGGAACTAAATTATAAATTATAAAGGACCATGATCTGAATAAATCCTGTCATATCACTTAACTTCAAAGACAGGTGATGTAAGTTATAATGGGCATGTTGTTATAAACATCAAAAAGAAATCATGCGCACCCTATTATATACATGTTTCCATCAGTTTGTCATTTTGGCATATATTATTAAGCAGAATTATATTATTTCCATTCTTTACATGTCACGTCTAATAATAATAATAATCAGAAGAATTTAATTTTATAATTTTATTCACTTTTAATGAAAGTTAAATTATTAACCTACTGCTATAACTTATATATCGACAATGTTAAAAGTAATTATATATTTATTCATAAATAAAAGCTTTTTTTATTGAGGTTAATGTTCGCAAATTAAAATTTGATAAAATTAAATTTCTTAAGGCATTTATAAAATATTTTATTATTGGTCCTGCATGTGAAAATTTTAAAGAGAATATGAAATGGTAACTATAATACTGGAAATAATTGGTTTCTTTTTTTTTTTTGAAAGTTTTTCTGCTGATACCTTTATATCTAAAACACAAACGTATGTATTATTAATAATAACAAATATAAATATACTTTAATCATTACTTGCTGATTTTTTTTTTTTCTGAAAAAAAAAAAAACACCAATTCTTTTATCATCATTTTTTCACCTTTTAAAAACATTGACAAAGAAAACTACAATATACTCGAAGCTATTTGTAATCTAAGACGAAAAAAAAATAAAATAAAAGCATGCTAATATAAACAAAAAAATTCCCATTGCCCTCAAATGAATTCAGTCTATATAATTATGTATTTACATTAAAATAAGATAAATAATTCAGAAGTAAAATTAATAAACAATTTGTATCTGAAACAGGTATATATAAACAAATACAGTTACACTAAACAAATTAACTGCAAATGCAATGCACATATACATTAAATATTGTAATGTATTATATGAAAAAAAGTGAATATACTAATTTCGTTTTTGCAATAATAATTGCTATTTTTGGAGTTGTCCATTTTGGTTAAAAAAATTAATAATGTGAGATGTTATCACAATATACTCTGTTATTATATACATATTGCATTTTCCAATTTATAAGTCTGCCTACACTTTTATTATAAATTATTGAATCAGTATAGCCTATTTTAGGATATCTAACCCTACTAATCATTAAAACAATTCTCAACAAAAGTGAGATATAAAAGAGAGAAAATTAATAAAGAAGAGAACCATGAAAATTATTCATCAATTTGATAATTGTTATGTTAAAGCATCATAAGATAATTAAGTTCTAAAGTTAAATAATTAATTGTGAATAATAAGTGGATAACAGTTTATTTATAAAAGTAATATATAATATTGTTTGAGCTATTGATATGCTCTCTATATTACATTTTTGTAAATACAAGCTTATAAAAGTAATGTCATGTTATGTATGACTTGTTTTTTTATTATTATTATAATTTTACCTTTAAGGCTTTGGCTATGCTAAGGCTATTAAAATATGGTAGATCTGAATTTGGTTCAGTTCCATATAAAGACATTTTCATGTCCGAAAATTTCAGAGTTTCTACTTAAATATTACATATGAAATAAGGGCTGGGTTTTGATTTGATGTTTTAGATCTAGTGTCTGAATATTAGCTATTCACTGAGATGAGCCATAAGCTCAAAACCAGTTGGTCTGGAGATAGGAATGTTCTGGATAAAAATTTTAAATATTTTCTCATACCGCACTCATCAATTAAGAGCTTTTTTAAGCTATTGGGACACTCTCTATATTATATTTTTGTAAATACAAGCTTATAAAAGTAATGTCATGTTATACATGACTTGCTTTTTTTTTTTGATTATTATATAACATTTTACAATAATTATGATGAATTAAGTTCATTTTACAGATAATGTTAGTACTAAATTAAATCATTTATTTTATTACACCAATATATAATTTAAAATAAAATAAATATATAATGTGAATATATGTGTGAGCATGCTTGCAATCACAAATAAAATATTGACAAATTAATAGTGTGTAAAATGATTTGATAAATAAAATTAGCTTTATTAAATCCAAAGTTTATTAGGCAAAATAATATCAGATGTTACTGCTAATGATCTTATGTGACACCTAAGATAAGACAAGTTTAATTAAATAATTTATAAAATGAAAAACTGGAAATACAATTTTTAGTATTGTTGTTGATTGTTATTTAATTTTTCATAAATTTTAGCTATATATATATAAGTAAAAATATGAGCAAATATTCTTTAACTTTTTCTTATATTGTATCATCCAGCGATATCTCTTAGGATTTATATGATTTACATGCTTTGTATTCAGTGACCAAATTAATGTAATTAAATAATTTGTATAATAGAGAAGAAAGAACCAGTTTTTAATTTATTTGAAATGTGTTAGAATTCTATACAAGAATTCACTAGTCTACACCGCATCTTTATTAGTTACTAATAAAAATTATATGCTACACCTGGAGGATTGTGTTTTCTAATACAGCATTGGCAATTAATTTGGTAAAGGAACAATGGTTGGATTTCCCTATTAGTAATAAACAAATAGACAACAACACAAGTTACCTATGATTTATTAATTATAATTATGACTATTTTAAAAACTAAACAGAGAATAATAATATAAAAAAACCAGAAAAATTCAAATGCTATTAAACACTATTGTTTTCTAAGATTCAGATTTTCCTCAGCCTGATTCAACACAGCATTTGCTATCTTTATAATTAAAGAGAAAGTGATCACTTAAATTTATGTAATAAAGTTTCTTACTGATAAGTTTAATTGTTCACATATTGTACAGTGTAGATTACTATGCATGGATTTATTAATCCTGAGAGGGATCCATTATGCACTCTTATTACAGCTTGTAAATGGTCCAGGATTCAAAGCTTCAGGTGGGTGATAGCTTCAGTCATGGCATTATTGCAACTTTAGAAACGAAGAAAACATCAGCAAATGAACTCTTCTCTATTCACACATATTCTAATGATTCAGTCCATTGGTAAGAATAGCTTAGTGTAATTTATATAACCTCACAAAAATATTAATTTATATCAAATGACTATTTCAGATCACATATAACACCAGGCAAAAGAAGACCAACATCTGAGCCACGATGCACAATGTATTTTCTTTTTTATTCTCCTGATTTTTAGTCTACTGCACACATCCTGATGGATCCTGATAACTTTAATAACATTTAACATATTTTTGTTTCAAAATTATATTTTTCTAACCTTTGGTTGCTATCTTTAATTATAGTGAAAGAATGCAGTTATTTTACTTTAAGTATTTACAATTATTTTGCGATAAGAATTTGTTTTTTTTATCTTAGAAAAAAAGTCCAAGTAACATTTTGTTATTCTCTTTATACCTTTTTTATTTCTTTAACTTAAAAAATATATATATAACCCATGGTTATCAAAAAAAAATACAATCAGATATTTAAAAAGAAAAATATTTTCTTTTCGGAACTTGGTAATTTAAAATTCTAAATTTCCAATGCAACTTGTACAAAACAAATACAGTACAATACCTCTGCAGTAAATGACAAGAATATTTTTTAGAGTGTTTAACCTTGTTTTTATTCTTAATAATCCTTAACTTTAGCTTCTCAGTTAATCATATTAATACTGAATTACCATTTAGGCTTATTTAATAATGTCCTTCCGAGATCAACAGAGTTTAAATCTGACCAGTGTAATCTACAAGACTATCCATTCAGATAATCTATGCTACAATGCTTTAATGCCCTTGCATGTGTATGTTCTTTACTCTCTCCTTTGCATAAATACATTTGAGCTGTTCTCTTTAACTATCTGATACAGTCCCTCATACAAATTCTGGAACTTCTCTGTTTGGCTAACTGGGTTTACTCTAACATATAGTCTCATTTTCTGAAATTGCCAACTTCTGGACCCTTCCTGTCTGTTTTTGTGTCAGCTGCATCCTTATCCTCAATGTTGCCTTCCTCTGATCAGTCTCTTTATTGATACATTCAAGGATAACTGGTAACTTTGCTTTTTACAGTCTTGGTAAGGGTTGACAGAACTGTAGTCGAATAGGTGTGAAACCTGTGGACTCATTCTCCATATCCAGTTGATGTAATTAACCACTCATGGCAACTGTTTCATGACTTTCTGTGGTTTGATGCATGAACTCTAAAAAGTAATCTCAATTCTCTCATCGTCAATTCACATGGGTTGATTGACTGAGGATTACAAAGATGGCATATGCTGCATTTTTATTCTCTCTATCCACTCTTCCATTCAGTCACTATGAAAGAAGTCCCATGGTCAGATAAAATCATCCTTGGTTTACCTACTTTAGGGAAATGTTGTGTCTCTAATATTCATATAGTGTTTCTTGCATTAGCCTGTGACATGGGATAGGCAAACATCCATTTTGATAAAACATAATCTACTAATACATATCTCTCATACTTCAGAACACAAGTAGTGACTTGTAAAAATCAATAGCTACCAGGCAATAGGGTTTCTCAGTAATTATGGGATTCAGGGTACTGACATATGGTCTGTTGGCACATTTCATCTTCTGGCATACTGCAAATCCTTTTAATATGTTGGCTTTCTGATAATGCTTAATGCCTACCCAGCCAATAGAACCAGTTTTCAATAATTTTTATATTTTGAAAATCCCATAGTGCCCATATAGACAGTAGGTATAACTAGTTAACTTATCACTAAGATCTTAGGCACTATTATTCTCCATGTTCTCTCCTTTATATCTATTAAGCACCACATCACTCCCTTTCTCAAATGATACCTTCTTCCATTTTTTTCACAGTAAATTTCCCTTTACCCATCTTCTCCTTGTTCTCACTGTAGACTATCTATAATTCTCTGGTATCTGGAGTCTTGTTTCTGTTTATCACCCAGGTATCTAAATTCTTCTTCAATGAATGTATCTATTTTCATGCTTACTGTCATCAGACTTACATTTTTCTCTGTAAATGGCTAGCAAACTCCAGACTGAGACTGTGACTTAAAGCATCTGCTACCACATTTTCTGTTCCATTACAATATTGTATAGAATAATTAAATTCTTGAAGAAAAAGGATCCAATAAATTAACCTACTATTGAACAGATAACTGTAGTTAAGGAATTTCAGACTTTTGTTGATTGGTTCTGATTAGCACTTCTGAACCAATCAGAAATTGCCAAAATCTCTGGAATGCCCCTACCATGGCCAATGCTTTTGTTTTCTCCTATAGAGTAATTTATTTCTGGCCATCTTAAAGGTCTGCTAATGAAATATATTGGTAGCTACCATCTTCCTGAGTTTGCATCAGTGCTGCACCCAATCCATATTCACTGTTGTCCATTTGTACTATATAAGGTTTTTTAAAGTCAGGGTAGACCAACATTACCTGAATCAAAAATTCCTACTTGATGTCTTTGAATACAGCTTCATGGTTGTATTTCTATTCCCATGGAGTATTTTTTTGTAATAGCTGCAGCAAAGGCTCCATATCTGTTGCCAAGTTCCAGTAAAATTTATTATAAAAAATTACCTACCTTAGGAATGACCTAACCTGTCTTATTGGCTAGGGGCTGGAATTCCCTATAGCTTGTATTTTATCTGGATGGGGCTTAATTCCTTTCCTCTTGATCAAATATCCTAAAACCTTACTTCCACAGCAGCTACACAAATTTGAATGTCCTGTTCTTGCATTTTTGTAAAAACATTTGGAGATGTCTTAAATGCTCTGTTGGGACTTTGGATGCAATGATGACATCATCCATATAAATAGTAACCAAACTCTTTATTTCCAGAAATAGTATTCTATTCAGGCACTTTTCTTTAAACCAAATGGCATTTTGTTAGACTGATAAGGTATACCATTATATCTGAAAGCTGTGTGCTTGCAGTCTGCTGGGTATAGTTTGATCTGTCAATAACTGGCAAACAGGTCTAACATAAAAAAAATTTCTTTATCAAGAAATCTGTTGAAAGATGGAGGAACATTCTGATCGAGCCAGGTAATCATATTCAACTATTACCAACCCATTTTTTTACTATCAATAATGAGTTGTTATATGGTGTCTATCCCTTTGTTATAATCCATCATTTCTCCATTTGTGACAATTGTTTTTCAACCTCTGTTCTATATTGATGAGGTATTGGATAAGATCATGCATGATATGGTATGCCATCAATAATATTAATTCAATGTTTATATCCCTTAATTATCTCTGGCCTATCTGAAAAATTTATACTATATCACTCTAGTAATCCTTTCAATGACTTTTATTGATCCCTTTTATCCATTTCCCCTTGCTCCATATCTCTGTTTGTGCCCTCTCTGTCTTATGTTGGATACTACATACTTCTCTTGGCAATGTTCTTTCTTTTGATCTAAACTTGATTCCTTCTTCACATAATACTGTCTTCTTTATAGTTGATCAGATACTCTGTTTTATGTATGATCTGATCCTAATATTACATCATGTACAAGTCCTTTCAATATTAGCAAAATATGTTGGATATGTCTCTTTCCATCTTTACTCATACTCACACTTGTTTCATCACCACATGGCCTTTTTATTATTGGTCAATGTTACTAGGGTTTTCCTCACTGGCAGAATTCAAACATCAGGAGCTTGTTACATCATGTGTCCACATATAATCTCAGAAATGATTGATATTTGAGTACAAGAGTCAAACAATGTATGCACTTCAATATTATTAATGCATATTGTAGTTTCTGGGCATTCTTGAGATGCAAAATTTATTGTCTTCTATCATATTCACAAATTAGATTTGTCTATTCTTTTCATTTCAATTGCCATGGCTTTACTATTTTTTTTTACTTCTTAATTTCACACACTTCTATTTCTATCTCATATATCTTGCTTAGATTTTATTTTATTATTCATATTTCACTAACACGTTTGCCGACATCCTTCTCCTTGTTGTCATTTTACTTTTTGAGTTACATTGTTTTCCATCATTTTGCCTATTCTTTTTCCCCTATCTACATATGCAAATTTTTTTTTCTTCAAAATAATGATTATATTTAAAATTTTATGTTTTTATAGTTCTTACACTTATTTCATGTTCTGGGTTACTATTATGGTTCATATGCATCCATGTTGGACAACATTATGCCATTCAGCAGCGTCTCTTAGGGTTTATATGATTTATATGCTTCATATTCAGTGACCAAATTATGTTTGATTTGCTAATTCCCTCATCAGAATATATGCAATTATTTTTCCTAGTCACACAACCCCACTTAATGTAACTAACTTTGTATAAGAGAGAGGACAGAACCAGCTTTTAATTTATTTGAAAGGCACCAGAATTCTATACAAGAATTCACTGACCTACCTCCTCAATCTTTATTAGTTATTATTAAAAATTATTTGCTACACCTGGAGGATTGTATTTTCTAATACAGCATTGGCAATTTATTTGGTAAAATAATAATGATTGGATTTAAATAATTTTATCCTATTAATAACAAACAAATAGACAAGGCAAATTATATTCCTGTGATTTATTAATTATAACTATGATTATTTTAAAAACTAAACAGAGAATAATAGTATAAAAAACAGATAAATTCAAATAGCTATTAAACACTACTGTCTGTTAAGACTCAGATTTTCCTTAGTTTGATTCCACACAGCATTTGCTACCTTTATAGTTTAAGAGAAAGCGATCACTTAAATTTATGCAATAAAGTTTCTTACCAGTAAGTTTAATTGTTCGTGTATAGTACAGTGTCGATTATCATGCATGTATTTCAGAGAGGGATCCAGTGTGCACTCTTCTTACAGCTTGTAAGTAGTCTGGGGTTCAAAGCTTAGGTAGATGATGGCTTCACTCACATCATGATTATGACTTCAGAAAGGAAAAAAAAACATCAGCAAACGAACTCTTCTCTACTCATACACATTCCAATGATTCAGTCTATTGGTGAGAATAGCTTAGTGTAATTTATATGACCTCATGGAGAAAATTAATTTATATCAAATGGCTATTTCAGGTCACATATAACACCAGGCATAAGAAGACCAACATCTGAACCACACATGATGTATTTTCTTTTTTATACACTTCTGATTTTTAGTCTATCATGCACATCCTGTTGACACCTGTTAACTTTGACAAAATTTAATTTATTTTTGTTTCAAAATCATCTCTTTCCTCCCTTAGGTTGCCATCTTTAATTATGGTGAAAGAATGCTACAATTTTAACTTGAGTATTTTAAATTTTGCAATAAGAATTTGTTTTCTTATCTTAGAAAAAAAAAATCCAAATAACATTTTATTATTCTCTTCATATCTTTATAATTTATTTAACTTAAAATATATATATATAACCTATATTGTAAAAAAAATATATAATCAGATATTTAAAAAGAAAAATATTATTTTCTTTTCAGGAATTTGATAATTTAAAATTCTAAATTGCCAACTCAACTTGTATCAAAACAAATACAGAACAATATTAAAGCAACAATTTTTGAAAAGTCATCAATTCATAAACTGTTATCTAAATTTCAGTATATTAATAATTTTAACCTGCTTCAAATAATTCACTAACAAAAAGAAGTATATATAAAAAAGCCCAAATAGAAATAAAAATACATTATGCAAAGGATGATAATATATACAATTATCAATTTATAAAAATAAAATCTTACAAACTTTTAAATTTTATTTCAAAACTTTTCATTTTATACATAATATTAAAATTAATGAGCATAAACTAAATTTTTTCCTATAAAAAAATTAATTCAAAGAATATTTGATTAAATGTTTTTTAAAAATAAATGTCTAAATATTTGTATAAAAAGATGGAATAAAGTTAACATTTCAAGAATTTACTTTTTACAAAATGTCAAAATAAAGAAGTTATTTAATATACTGGGCATAGAGTAATCATCTGTTTATCTCTAAAATAAAAAAATCATCATTTTACAATTCTTTAAAAATAAATGATAGAAATAAAACACTTTGTTAGTATTAAGTATTTCAATCAAATAATCAAAATATAATTGCCATGATTTCTTATAATATTTATCTGTATTACAATTTTTCCAAAATATTATTGTTTTTCAATAACAGAGAATATTAGAGACTTGTGACTCTGTGAATGAAAATTCTTGCAGCCTCTGTCTTTAAAATAATAAACATTTAATGTTTAGTATTTTCCTGAAGGTTTATGATGATGGTGCGCTAGTTGTATTTTTATATCAGACTATTTCCATCATCTAATATGCATATTGAATGTCTTTAGAAAAAATTAACCTTATTTAAATATTCCAAATACATCCAATTGTTAGTTATAGCACATCAAACAGATTAATATATGCACAATGTTTTGAGAAGAATTATTCTCCCCTCTTCTTCAGGTGTTGCTGGTCTGACTAGTGACAGTATTAGCATGGGATTCGAACCTGGACCCTTAGATTCTTGATTATTGATTAGAGCATTACCTTAAAATTCAATAATCAAGAATCTAAGGGTCCAGGTTCAAATCCCATGCTAGCACTGTCACTGGTCATGCCAGCAACACCTAAAGAAAATGGGAGAATAATACCTCTAAAAATGTTGTGCATATATTAACCTGTTTGATGTGCTATAATTGACAGTTGAATGTATTTGGAATATTTAAATAAAGTTTAATTTTTCTAAAGACATTCAATACTCATATTAGATGATGGAAATAATCCAAAATAAAAATACAATTTAATGGTTATTTCTGCTAAATTAGTACAATAAGCAATGATAATTATTTTGAAGATTATATTCTTTCTTCATTTCTTAAAGCAAAGGACAAGAATGGAAAGAACTATATAATAAGTGACTTTTATAAATTCAAAATTTTTAGATTGTATTTTACCATCTTCATAATTACTATATTTGTTATGTACATTACAAACTTTTATTTAATACTACTATTTATGTTATGAAAAATTATAAATGTAAACATGTGTTAAGGTTTGAATACTAATTCATTATTTATAATATGAAATTTAGTATTATTAATGAATATTTTAATAATTTGATGCTAGAACTTATTAACAGCTCATTAAGAACTTTTCCACATTAAATATTGTCATTTGAAGATTAAATAACATTAAATGTAAAAATAATTATATGTTAGCAATGAAGTGGCATTTAACAACATATTGTATGTTTGCATTTATATGTTGGACTATTCCATCATCTAATATGAGTAGTGGATGTCTTTAGAAAAATTTAAATATTCCAAATACATTCAACTATTTACAACATTTTGAGAGGTATTATTCTTCACACTACTTCAGGTGTTGCTGGCTTGACCAATGACAATATTAGCATGGGAATAACACTTAAAGAAGAGGGGAGAATAATACCTTTTGAAACATTGTGCACATACTAACCTGTGTGCTACTACTAACAGTTCAATGTACTTGTAATAGTTAAATAAAGTTAAATTTTTCTACACCTTCAATACTCATATTAGATAATGAAAATAGTCCAACATATAAATGCAACTAAAACATCATCCTTCAGGAAAACAATATTGTATGTTTGTTTTTATATTTCTGATATTAAAGTTCAAGATTAAAATAATAATATTATTATTTACATTCATATCGGCTTTTTCAAACCAAATTGTGCAAACGCTTTTTGCGAGTGTTAAATAATAAATGAATACCCTCTGACCCATACAAGAGGTGGAAGCTTAATAAATAGATTTTCAAGCATGACATAAAAATATGAATAGATTAAGGTATGAATAGATAAACACAAACCTGTGCATGTACAAATAAGATAATAATGCTTTTTTTGTATATATGATTTTGGTTATCTTATATTGTTACCAACATCATATATGGTATTAATAAACAAAATTTATATAATTTATGATGAGGAAAAACATTGACATTGTTATTTCATAATTAATTATGTGAGTGAAAATGTCATTTCAATAATATGGATATTTTTTTCAGCAGTACTAATGCAAACATTTTTTTTTGTTAAGATATAGACCTGAGTACCTTAAGAATTCAGAATAGAAAAATTAAAAAATATTTTTAAAAAAGTAATTACTATAAGTTATTGCACAGCAAGCACGGGTTAGTGCCATTAGACAATTTCATTTTATCAATCAGTCCAATTGAAGATATAAATTCCCTACATTATATTTTAAATTATAAACTTATACAGAGATTTCAAGATATCCTTATAGCTAAAACAAATAGCATGTACAAACTTAAAGAGATAAAAGTCATTAAAATTTGCTAATGAATTTTTATTGTGAAAAAAAGAAGGGAATTATATAGAAAAGCAAAATGCCCCATTTTATCAGCATTAAAATAAGATTACCATCACAGAAGTACCAAGATATAAACTGAAGATAATTTAAAACATTATCTAAAATTATCACTTTTAGGATTAAAGTATTATTTTCTGAATGTTTCCACCAATTCATGTCACAAATATGCATGATTAAAAAATATGCATGATTAATATTATGTGTGATGAAAACATATAATACTACTTAAAGTTATGACTCACACATATATTAAATAATCAGAGAAAAATTCATTTGCACCACATTGATTCAAACTTGTATTTAACAAGAAAATTAGCTAAAATTAAAAATTAAAATTTATTCTTTAAAAAATGAAGTTATTCCGTTTCAAAATAAACTAATAAAGAGAAGAGAATAATTAAGTTGTATATTCATGAAATAAAAAAAGAACCTTAAATTTATTTTGAAATAATAAAGGATTATTTTTTTATCTAAAGAAAGGGAAAAAAGAGAAAGTGAGAAAAAACATTTACCATTTTGTGTAATTATAAGAATTTTATAAACTGCTTATCTTAATTATTAGCATTTGTCTTGATTAGTTTCTTTGCTAACTAGTCATTTCCCAATAATCTCTGAATTAAGTGATCCAAAGAGTAAGAAAAAAATGTGTGATGTCCAGATTTCTCAATATGAGAAATAAATTAAACCATAGAAATGATTATTCATGTAATGTATATCCAAGGAAATTATTTATGACTTATTTTGTTTTAATTTATATATTAAGTATTTATAGGAGACTGTTTATATGGATGGATGGATGGATGGACGGATGGATAGATAGATAGATAGATAGATAGATAGATAGATAGATAGATAGATAGATAGATAGATAGATAGATAGATAGATAGATAGATAGATAGATAGATAGATAGATAGACAGACAGACAGACAGACAGACAGACAGACAGACAGATAGATAGATAGATAGATAGATAGATAGATAGATAGATAGATAGATAGATAGATAGATAGATAGATTATTACTTTAAATATAAAATGAGTTAACTATTTGATCTATCATATTTACCAATTTTTTTAAAGACTTAGTAGTATAATAATCAATTAATTGTTTGTATAATGATTACATTTCTATATGTGTGTAATTTAATAGTTTTAAATTTCTTTAGTTTATTCATTTGGACAAAACAAAGATTCTCTTAGAAGCATGATAAATGAGCTATTCTTTTTACTATTTCATTTTCCATTTGGCTTACATTTACTTATTATCTTGATTAATACAATATATTGAAAATATTGTTTTCTCTTATATTAGCTACAGGATAACTTAGTTGTTAAATAGAAATTTATTGAGTGAGGTTAAACTTATTAAGATTTACATACCTCATATAATCATATGATAAATTTTAAGATATTTTAATAATAATATTATAAAAGTTTAATTTGTATAGGGTATAGTGCTCAAAGAAAATATATATATATATTTTCTCATATAGTTTTATATATATTTCTGGGACAAAAGGATTAAGATCTTTATCTTTGAAAAAATTATGTGAAATATTGTTTATCAATTGCCATAAATATATAATGATTTTTTAAAAGAACAGAAAGAGATTAAGACCTTTATTTCTGAAGAAATTTAAGTACTATATGAAAAATTGTTTATGATTTGATGCATAATAAAAAAAATTTTTTTTTGTAAAAAAAAAATCTTTCTTGTAAAAAGCAAATCAATTAGTCAATGCTTAATATAGTAATTCCCAAGGTAGTTATGTGATTGGATTGAAAATTGATATCAGAAATTTTTTTTTTTTTTTTAAAAAAAAAAAGATATGTGACAGTAAAATTTAGTGAAGTTTAATAGTAGTGAATTCAGAATTTGGAAACAAGTTTGGAAGTGTGATCCTAAACTGATCACATTCCTAGTTTTAAAAAAGAAATGATTTTGGAAAGCAGTATAAAAGCACCCAATAGTAACTTTCTCCATACAATATTACCATCTAATGTGATGCTAGAGGGTTATGGCATAAAAATCCCTCTCTAGTGTCTACACATTCAAAGATTTAAGTTCAGTGCTCTCAGACTCACCGGTGAAAGCCATAAGCTAAAAACTAATTTGGTGATTTGAATGGATAGGCACTAGACAGAGATTATGATACACAAACCTTCTAGCATCCATTGATTACTATGACTTGCACTAGGTGTGAATATTGTATGGAGAAAGTTGCTGTTTTAACAGATTATATAATCATGAAAAATGGTGATCATGTGCATGTATAATAGTATGGAATTTTATAAAAATTATGTGCTAAGTTCTTATTAAAAACTGTTTGTTACTGAACGAACCATGTAACTAATCTCATTAAAAAATTAAGAGAAAAAAATATTCCAAAAAAAGCTTTCAACAAGTCTTTTGTGTTGATCCATTCAAAGATATGGCTGTATCAACTTATGTTAACCTTAAATGAAAATAATTGTTAAACTAAAAACTTTGGAGCTACAAAAAAGAAGAAAAAAATGACAAATGGATGGAAATAACTATTGCAAAAGCTATAAGAAAAAAAACCTGGAGCCAAGAGATTGATTAAAATACTGGCTGCAAGTTTTATAAGAAGAGTACAAATGAATCAAAAAGAAAAAAAAAGAAAAAATGCCATAGTCAGATAAGACATTATAGAGTTCCCATTTACTTTTATAAATGTTACTTTATATGCAATTGAATAATTGAAAATATATAAAAAAAAATTCCTAGTAATTTTATTAAAACGATTTTTTTTTTATGTTTAAACAAAATTATATAGGACATCTCCATTTTCAAAAAAAAAAAAAAAAAGAAAAATTAAAGTTAAATTTATTTTGATGTTTATTAAAGTTAAATTTATTTTTCTTTCTTTTTGTAAAATAACTTTTTTTTTTATAGGATTTTGATTATTGTAAGGAAATAACTTATCTTAATTAAATATGAATTGTTTAAGAATTAGAAATGAATAACAATTATATATAGTGTATGAAATTGTTTGTTGTATTGTATGGATAGGATTGATTAGATATATTAACTTTGGAGTTTGCCGCATTACCATTTACTATTTTCCCCTTTATTATTAATTTGGGAAGATCCACAACAAGAAGTTAAATACTTGGATATTCGAATTAGTAGACATATATATAAGCTGGATTACCGAAAGTTTGTAAAACCTATAGAAGTAAGAGGCTTAATTCACCCTGATTCACAAATACCTCAAACTCACAAACTTGCAGCCCTCTTAGCATTTCTTTTTAGAAACTACACATTATCAAATATGAAGCTGATATGAGAGATAATCTAATACATTATACAGATGATCTTGTCAAAATAGGACATAAAAGGACAATTACCAATAAAAAAAGTTAAACTATTTTTCTATAAAATAAATCGTCAACAACAGAAGGCAAACAAACCATGCATCCTTATTCTATATATCCACTCACTATCCAAACAAATAATTAATAAACTTTCCAATGAATTTGAAATTACCTTTCATTCACCTCCCTCTACTAACAGATTAATAAATAATACTAAAGACAAAATAACACCCAAATTGATTCCTCAAGTTGTATATAAAATTACATGCCTCCACGATAATTGCCATACCTCATATTATGGTGAAACCAAGGCAAATATTGTAATCAGATTATCTCAACATAAATATTTATATAATAGGTCAAAAACAAAAGTGCAGGGTAATTCAATATTTGCAGAACATGAGAAAACTACTGGCCAAATTTTTCAACCATTAGCAGCAAAGTACTGTTTGTACAGAGATAAATGATACAAAAAAAAAGGTTAAAGAAGCTTGCAAGATAGCAAGCGATCCTACTGCAATAAATCGAAGAGAAGCTTGCTTTTTCTCAAAAAAAAAATGGAATTTGTGAATGAAGCATGTAGGTTTAAATATGTTTATATATCATGTGCATAATATATATTTTGTCATTAAACTTAAATATGTTAACATGGGATTACATATTTCCCAAAAGTGCTCAGATATTTTATTTAAAAAAAATTTTTTTTTAAGCTTCATTGTCTGTAAGTAAAAGACTTATAGAATTATATTTTAGTTTTGAAGTAAAACTTTATTTATTTATTTATTATTAGTTAACTTTATTAAAAAATTGTTAACAAATAATTTCAGACTTTTTTTATGTCTTTACTATTCCAGTTATCCATTATGTGAAGTATTATTGTGGGTGACTGAATTTCATTCTAGAATTATGTTTTTAATATAAGTCTAGAACTGAGCATAAATGGAAAATATATTTACATAATAGAGAGTATATTTTCTCATGTTCAAAATCACAGTAACTAGAGTCTTTGTGAAGCTAGTTTGGATATAGCAGTATTTATGATATAAATATGTGGTTGGACATCCTGATGGCTCTCTAGAATGATTTGAATGGCATTAAGGTAATAAAAGTCTCTTTGAAAGTGCACTCATTTTATATTATAGGTTTTCTGCTGGTAGGTTTAATATGACACATATACCAATGGCAATTGATGTTTCATATCATTGGTGATCAGTGATTAATAGAATGATTCCAGCAGTTTTAGTGTAGAATTATGTTTATAGTTATTTTTAGCACTTACATATTACTTACATTAGCTTCAGATGCTGATTTTCAGCTCATTTTCTACATTCAATAAAGGTAGTGATATTGATGAAAATGATGTTCATCACTACTAAATATCCCCTATATCTTTATCATTACAATATATATAAATATATATATATATAAATTCATAGAATTACTTCTGGGATCTTCTGTGTAGTAAAAATATAATAGCTAAATAGCTGACATTTCAATATAATAACAAATACATTCCTCAGAAAAAAAAGCTCTGAGAATAAATACCTGTTATTGTATTGAAATGTCAGCTATTTAGCTATTATATTTTTACAACATGGAATCTCCTGGAAATAATACTATGAATTCATCATTTATCTGTGAAAATATTGGAATTAATATATATATATTGTAACATGAAAAATAATAGAAAAATACTGAGAAGGAAAAAAGAAATACTCTATTCTTTATTTATTTATTTAAATCTAATTTAAAAAAAGTTTATTATATAATTTTACATATATACACATCAATTTACATGATTTTTAAAAACAAAATTATTGAAGAATATGATCAAAATCTTAATTGTCATAAATATTGACATAAATATAAATTATATAGTCAACTAATACAACGCAAATACTATTAAAACCTAATTTATAAAAATCCAGAATTAAGACATCTTCATTAATGTGATAATAATTTTTAAGTTAAAACATTAGTTATTAATAAATTTGGTTAAGAAGATAATTATTTTTATTTGTGTTGTATTATATTAACTTTATTATAAACATAATATTCTTTTGTTTTAATTAAATATAAAAATAAGAATATGTAGTCAATAGCATATAAAGAGTTACATATTACCAGAAATATCCATAATAAAAGCTAATGAAAAATTTTATAATTCTTTGTTATTAATAACTTAATACAGAGTATTCAAATGTCATAATTTTTCTATAAATGTATTTATTCATATTTATTTTTAGGCACTTCATTTATTTAATTTTATATTTATTTTAATAGTGGAGTAGTTATTCACCCATTCTATTTTATGTCACATTTATACTCCTTATTTATCAACTGCTGCATGTTAACACATCTCTGAATTTGTAAAATGTTATTTTCTTAACTCCCATAAAGTAGATTTTTTTATTTTTAAGAATAAAATGTAATTCATGTAGATATGAAATTCCTCACAATCATCTTAACAAAAATCAAACACACATAAATAAATTTTATGACATCTTTAAATATAGAAATTTAGAAATTAAATATAAAAATTTTTAAAAGCTGTAAATAATCATTTTATTTATATGAAGACTTTGAATATATTGGGATTTAATAATAGTAAAGACAGGTAAGTATTTATTTTAATTAAGCAGAACTTTTAATATTCAAATTAAATTTTTACTTTATTTCTCTTTTGGTAATAATAATGGTCTTTTCTGATTGTTTTTAAAAATGTACACAATATCAATGCTGGAAATGTAGTGCAGTAAACTGTAAATAGAATATATGATTCATCATAATATATTAAAAGATAGTTTAAAGTATAATATGAAAATGTTTTTTTCTCTCAGTTTTCAAATAAATAACATTTAATACTTTTTTTAAAGTTTTATTATAAAAATAAAATATTTTCTTTAATGTGTAGGCATTATAAAATTTATATTATACTATAATAATAATCAAAAATAATGTTTAATGTTTTATTGAAGCAACATATACCATGCACAAAAATTTTTTTATTGAAGCAATTAAATAAATTTATTTTAATTAGATAAAAATATTCAAACAAAAGAAAAATTAAATAAGAATATTGCAGTGATCTTATTAGTGCTATTACTATCATTAATACATATTTTTAATATAAAGTAATAATAAATGAAGATAATGAAAATGAAATTTTAATCCATGCACACATTCCATCTCAATATATATATGAGACATTAATAGATTTTGATATTCCAACTCTATTGCTAAAAGAAGGTTGCCTTGATAACAGTTTGAAATTCTTAATTGTTATCTATATTGGGAGTGTTGACTGATTTTTAATGGTTATATATATATATATGTACAGTGAGGGTTGCTTAAAATCACACCCACACAAATCTTAGCCACCTTAAATATTGGATTGTTTTTTAATTAAGATATTAATGTAAAGTAAATAATAAATTTTTCTAGAATACTCTTAAAAAATATAAATGTATAATAGTTATGACAGTGTACTAATTGTATATTAAATAGTGGGAATGGTAGGTTGTTTACCATAAAATTAATTCTAGTGTTTAATAAAAAAATATAAACATTGGAAAAGTTCATACAAATTTATATATATATTAGCAACTATACTGTATTGAAGATCTTGTGCATCTATAATAAATGTAGACAATGACTTGAATGATAAAAAAACAATCGTAGCAATGGACAAAAGGTCATTTATGGTACTAAGAAACTGAATATAAGAAGGAGATGATAATATTATTATTATTATTTTATTTTATTTCAAATGAATAGATAATCACAATATTTACATAATGCAACAGGCATGCTCTGCAAAGAAACAATGGAAATGACACCAGGTATAAAAAAAAACAATTACAACTTTTTCGTCTTTAAAATTATGTGTTTGACATGAAAAGTCAACTTTGTTGAAGCAGTTATTTTAATAATATTTTTTCTACAAAATGGGCATTTTTTGAATCAGTATCTCTACAAATGCCATTTTTTTTATTTAATTGTTCATTTAAAAAAATTAAAAAAGCAAATAGACGAATGATTAGATAAGTTTCAAGTAACTTATAAATTAAAAAAAAGTATTACGATTTCCAAAAAAAAACTAAAAACGAAATTAGAACTGTTTATTCAGTTAAAATTTTAATGAGAGGAATGTTATATAGTGAACCACATATATATATATAAACCTGTATATATATATAGCAAAATATGATATATTTTGGCTAGAATGATTGTTGTCAGGTGGAGCATTTGCCCACTATGGCCATGTAAAATTAATATCTATTTGTCTACATTGAAATGCCTGATAAGCTGGCCCATGCATGCTGGAAATCTATATAAGGAATGAAACAAAATCACCCACTGCTAATATAAATATGTTCAGAATGTGCTATTCAGAATCAATAAGGAGTCATCAACATGTATAATAAAAAATGCATAAATTGTAAGAACTGTTATGTAAGAAGGACTCTGATGAAGAATTGTGCCTGATCATCTTGATTCATGTAATGTTGTAAATATTATGATTTTTTTTTGTATAGATATATCTTATTTTTTTATTTTTTTGTATTATCTTAGTCTTATATCTTGGAAGTACTAATGGACTAATTTAACAGTTTGGAACAGTCCAACATAAAAAAAATGTGAAGATAGCAGGGAGAGAAGGTTGAAAAGTATTTTTTTTCTTTTAATAAAATTTTAGGTAATCATGAGTGGCTATGAAATTAAGTATCTAAACTGAGTACTTAAACGGTAAGAACTTTTCTCTTTTAAATTAACAAAAATAATCAATGCCACACCATAACATGACCATTTATATTATTTGTTATATGTTTTAATAATGGTATTCCTTAGATATTTTCAATGCATAATTGACAAACTCTTTGAGTTAATATTCTTTACTATTTACTTTGCTATTATATCACGTATTGTTTCTTTATTATATTTCTTTTATGATATATATATATGCAAGATAATTATTTTAGATCAACCAACTTCCACACCTAGAACTGCATACTGTATCTGAAGTTGCACTTAAATTTTTAATTAAGTTAGATAGCAGTCTCACATTTATCTAATAAAGTTTTCATTACTTTTGGACATATAAATGTCTATATTATGTGTATCTATCATGGAAATTAACAATATGATAGATGCTCATCATAGACCTTAAAGTTGAAAGTATAGGAGGAATATATCCAAATAATTCTCTTTCACATGTACATTTTTTTTTAAATTTTATTATTCACATTGGTTGACAATTTGCTCTATGTTTTTATATATTTTGTTTTTGTAAATAAATATTATGAAGGTTTGTTTAATTGACAATGTCTCTCTAGTTTGTTGATGCAGCATTTACATTCAATCTTATAACCAATATTTTAAACATGCACACACACATTGTTGTTTGATGAGCTTGAGATATAAATGTTAAATCAAGTTTATTCCTTACTAATAAATAGGATGAGCTAATTCAGTTATTGGTTATCAGTCTGCATAGGTACATCCCTGTCAAGAGAGTCAAACACAAATTCTTCCTGAGTTCGAATACTGAAGCAACAGATCCAAAGAGTATGGTAAGATGTTAGATGAACTGACAAATTTTTTTTTATTTTATAAAATATGGAATTTTTATTTAGAAATTTGGTTACAACACTTGATAACAGTTAAACATAGAATATGTTACATGATAATCAGGGGGATGAAAGTTCAATATTGATATCTTGTTTGACACCAGCTAAAAGGACTAATATGAAGCATATCAGCAAGGAACGAGTCCAGAATAGTAGGTGACCATGCTTGCATGTCTTATACAGTTCAACAATAAATCTAATCCTTTGTCTGTGCTCTGAATGATCAAATTGACCCTTCATATTAGAAGTTACTTCCATAAATCTCAGTGTATGGACAGAGCAAGGTGAGTCATCACAAAGGGATGCAGGCGATTCAGCCTCAAATCACTCTCCAGGGTAGGGCTTTCTATTCAGGAGTGAAAGGGGTCAGCTTTTTGGGGGCCAAGTCAATAATCTCCATGTAGAATTGTAAATGTAAGAGGGGGCCAAATTCTGGTCTCTTTTTCGAATTTTTTTCCATTTTGTTAATATAGAGCTCGAGCGGACGTTCCAGTGCATGATTAAAGGTGAGCCAGCACCGCGTGTAATATAGTGAAAACAGTACAAATGTTGTTAATCGTATCTGTGGGATGGATCCACATAGTATATTGTCAATGAAAGTTGACAGAGCAGGCATATTATTATTTACCATTGAGGCTATAATGACTCTGTAGGGGTGAAGGGAAACACAGTTGTAGAGGAAGTGAAGAGAAGTTTCCTCCTCTCTGAGGCATAAAGAACAAGTAGACTATGTTTGAGAATCCTTGGTGATGCACCAGAAAGTGTTTAGTAGGTCAAGGCATTAATATTTATCTTCATCAGGAAATCAAAATATTTGGGTTCAAGGAAGGAACCATCGCTTAAATTTCTTGATTAGCAGATGGTTGTTATGCCTGAGGAGAGTTGATCCTGCAGAAACATCAGGATTAAGGATGTAGTATGCATCCCAGAACTTGATTTTCATTGAGGACGATTTGTTAAGAAGCATAGTATGTTTGAAGATAAGATATGTGAGGGTTGCCAGCCAATTAGTCCTAATAGGGGGAAGATTATCTGTGGGAATGACCTCTCTAGAGGGCAAGTAGTTGGGATACTGCAGACACATTCTATAGAAAGAATTGTAGGAACATTGAAATATAAAAGTATTTATGGAATGTAGGGGTAATCCATTGAGTTTTGTGTGTTTCTGTAGATTTCTCAAGCTTATGGTTGCACTTTTGCCCCCTCTAATCAGATCAGTGCACATCTGGTGTATCTTCTTGATGAAGACTTTGGTAAAACTGACTACATTAGTATATTGATAATGGAGACTTGGCCAACATGGATATGTAAACTTTGGATAGAGAGGATGTGATTCTCTGTGTGGATTGAAGTAGCTTTCCTTGGACCTTCTCATGGCAAAAGTGGATTCAAATATAAGGAAGCCCAAGAAGTTCTGAGGCTTCACTGCAAATGGTCCTGGAATGGTCTTACTTGAGGATATATGCCAGGCAGATGACTTGGTCATATTAAACTGGAGGCTGGATTGATCAGAGAATTCTTTAAGTATTGATAAAAGTCTGGGAATTAATTTTTTTGATGGAAGAAAAACAGCCAAGTCATCCATATAGGTGATGTGATGAATTGATGTATTTAAAATTGGGATGTGAATGCCAGGAAAAGATCTCTCAATTTGAAGAAGCAGAGGGTTGAGGTAAGTGATAAAAAACAGGGCACTCAGAGGAGAGCCCTGTGGAATGGAGAATGTGGTATATAATGGGGGAGAAAGCTTCCCGTTCACTGAGATGCTCATTTCATGATAGTAGAGGAAGTGTCTAATAATATTTATGATTCCAGTAGAAATATCATGTTCACCAAGTAAGCTTAAAAGAGTATTGAGTTGGATAGAATCAAAGGCAGCTGCAATGTCGAGCTGCACAACCACCAGTCTAGATTGCCTTGAGGATCTGAGGTGGTCAGTAATGACTTTAAAAAGATTGATAGCATTTGTGGTTGAGTTGCCCTTTTTCGCAAACTGATATTGTGAAATAAGGGGAAGAATCTTGTTTTGATTTTGTCCTTGATAATACATTCAATGACGTTGATCATCAGTGGGGCCATAGAGATGGGCCACAGATTCTCCAGTGGAGAAGGAATTATGTTGCGCTTTAGAAATGGCACCAATCGCTATGGGATAAAGACCACCGATATCACAGACACCAGAAGAAAGGTGATTAATTAAGTTGTACTTGATTGGGACTGAGAATTTAGACAGGTGTAGTAGTAGGAAACAGGCTTAAATTGCATGTGAATTTGATAGATAAATCTTAGGCTAGTCTGTTGAAGACTGATGTAATCATGAGTCATGTACTTCATCATGTCATCTCCAGCATCCTGTATGAAGACTCAAGGTCTGACTGCAGTTCTCTTGTCACATCATCAACCAGACCATTACAGTATATATAAATCCAAAACAAATCATATATCTCATGACCTACATAGCTTGCATTATCAATATGTAATAATTAAAGAGCATGGTAATAGCTCTAAACAAGCTTATTTTTATGATAAATTCCACGAGAAAAAGCATTTCAGATCTTTATCTTGGATTGTCCCCATCCCCAGACAAGTTTTGAGCTATGGCTCTCTTTACTGAGAAGCTAGGATATTAAATTCATAATTCTAACTCAAGATAAACATTTGTCTAATACTTAACTATTAAGAAGATGATCTGAAATACTCAGACATCTATAAGTCTTGTTTAGAGCTATTAGTATGCTCTTTATTTATTACATTTTGGTAATGCAAGCTACATAGATCATGTGGTATATAACTTGGATTTCATTAATATTATAATTTGGCTGTTAAAAGTTTTGTCTATATTAAATTGCTAAGCCTATTCATATATAGAGTAACTAACTTTAATTCAGGCCCATATAACTTTTTCAGTTGAAGAGCTGAATTTGAAGATATATAGATGTCTGAGAATTTCAGATCTCCTTAATAGTTAAGTATTAGATAAATACTTAGCTTGAGTTAGTATTCTGAATCTAATGTCCTAGCTTTTTACTGAAGAGAGCCATAGTGCTAAATTGGTCTGGGAATGGGGACAATCCGAGATAAAGATTTCAAATGCTTTCTCTGGTGGCATTTATCATAAAATAAAAATAAGCTTGTTTAGAGCTATTAGCATACTCTTTATTTATTATATATATAAACATTAGAAACAGTCAGCACTTAGGCAATCCCAATATAAATAACAATCAAGAATTTCAAACTGTTGTCAAGGCAACCTCCTTTTAGCAATAGAGTTGGAATTCCATATATTGTAATGGCGTAAATGAAGATAGTAATTGAGAAACATTTTCTCATTTGAAGTATCCATCTAAGCTTTTATAGCCTATTAAATAATATTCTACTTGTGCATGAGAAAAGACCAAAATTTAAATTGTTTAAAGTCTATAAAAGAGATTGTAATAAAAACTCAATTAATATAAGCAAAACTTAACAACTAAAATAGAACATTAAAACAACAATAGGATAGTTTCTGGGATGTGTTGTTTTGAAAGAAAATACATAGTTAAATGATGCAGAACTCTTCTCAAAAGCTATTTCACACTAATTCATATGCTCAATAATGAAACATTTATTAGAGTTTTATATAAGTAAGAAGAAATTTGAACATGATTCCAATAAGATGGCAATTCTGCCTACAACAACATCACAATTTCCTACATATAAGATAAAATGTGATGGTACAATGGAATGTATAAAGAAAATTCGATATACTGAACACTTATATTTGTAAATTTTTGAGATGTGTAATGCCACTGTTTATGCCATTACTGTGTGTTATTGACTAGATATATTTTAAGAATAATGATAGATTTCTAATGCAAGTTCTATAAATAAGCTTTTGTTTTGTCATACAAATGTTTTTTCTGTGATATATTATACATTAATATATTTTTTAAAAAAAAAATTTATACCACAGATTGAAATAAAAATATTACTAACATTATTATGTAATTTGAATTCTGTTATTAAATAATTTGATCGATGACTTTTTGAAGTCTCCACTAACACCTGAAATATAGTTTTAAGTAATTTATATTTTATATGTATATACTCTGTATTCAACTTAGTTTTGTAATTTGTTGATTTCCTTTGTATTATGCTTTAAGTATGAATAAAATTCGACTTTAGAAGGAATAAGTTAGAATAAAAAACAAATTATTTTTCAATAAATTTTTGTCAAAAATTGACAAAATATGTTTAAGACTAACTGATAATGTTTTTCGCCAAAATCTTTTATTTCAACTTTTCTAGGATGCTTAGGAAGATCAAACTTTTTATATTTTCCGTTTTAAATAATATAATAATGACAGACAGAAACTATTTTTTGTAACTGAATATATTTTAGAATTTTACAATAGATTTACATTAATTAGACTTAATATTATTCTAATTTTTTTTTTTAAAATTAACTTATCATAAATTAATCATTATTACACCTTTGTTCTTTCCTTATTTTATAAAGAAAAACAAAAGTGTAACTAAATTTGTTAATCGCATACTCATTATCTAAGCAATATAAATTAAGGCTATAATCTAAAAACTATGAGCCTAAATACAACAACAGGGACATCTACAAATCTTCAACACAAGATTAACGACTTTAAAAGACAAGAGCGGCCACTCTTATCTTCAACCTACTTTTTAATTGTATAGGCGAATCTAAAGCATTTTGATTTGTGAGTGTGAAGCTATTGAATACTTCACTGATTAAGTCCACAATTTCTATTACAAAGCTAACATTTGCGAAATCTTTCGATTTACAGCGAGTCAGTGTAAAGCTCTTATGATTTGAAATATTTTAAGACAATTTAAAGTTGTAACTAATAATTTGTTTTGCACATACTCATTACCTAAGCAATATATATTAAAGCTATAACTTTAAGACTATATGCCTAAATACGACTTATAATCTCAGTTTATATACAAAAATTTTTTTTAGAGCAAAGTATTTTTATTCTACTCAAGTCTTTGATTTAGTTGAAGCTTGAGTAATGAATAGATGCTAAATGTTCTGCTTATTAAATCCATATCTAATGCTGTCATATCTTTATCCCAGATTAGTCTTTAACTCACAATAGAATCTTGAACTTGGATGTTTTTGAATTTAATGCACTTTTAAGTTCCTATGTTTTTGGAAATCCCGGTAATTTGATAGTACAAAAAAATAATAGTGGTAATTGCTTGATAAAAAATGCATTAAATCCAACAAATCTATAAGAAAGAAAATAGTTAGTGGATATGGATTATATAACATTAAATAAGGATTTAATAAGCAGTACCCTCTAATAAGTATTGATTACTCAAACTTACATAGATTGAAAAGCCAATAAACATCACATGATTGCCATTTCTTATGCTTGCTTATAACTGTTATTAAAAGTTTAAGAGATCCTAAGATCTAGATGCAGTGTTCTCAGATCCAAGGCTCCTCACTGATGAAGGCCACAAGCCAGAAACTAGTCTGAGGATATTGGATGAGTAGGCACTAGATGGGGATTTTATGCACAAGCCTTCTGGCATCCTTTGATTACTCTACCTTGCAGTATGTGGCAATACATACAGTGAGATTTTCCTGTTTTAATAGATAGTAAAGCTGAATACATCAGTCAGCTTAGTATAAGATCAATTCATCTTATATTTTTATTTATCTCTCTGAACTAAATGTATGTGTGGTATTGTGTGTTTGATAAAGTGGTTGTAGATTTTTTAAAATTTATCTAATTGTGGGTATTTGATATCATTTCTTGCTCTATTTTAATAATTTCAAGTAGATTCATAGAAAGACAAATAATGTATAAATAGGATATGGAATAAAATCTCTTAATGATAATTTTAAATACAGAAAAATAAATGAACGATATGCAAATTTCTGGTTTTTGATTATGTAGATTCGTTTTAATATCTTGAGATTTTTTTAACAATCAACTTATCCATTGAATTATTACTAAAAAAATCTTTACATTAAATCATGTTTAGTGAGGATGATAAAGTCATGTCTTTAGAAAATATGAAGTTTATTAGTTGGGAAGCAGATTTTTTTCTGTCTGTCTGATTTAAATATTCTTAGGTTGAAAAATTTACTTTGGCTTCATTATCAATATTAAAATTACCCAAATGCTTAATTTTACTTGGTGATTTCATTATAATTGAATTATTAGGAGTCATATAAGATGCAGAGATCTTTACATCAGTAAACGGTCAAAATAGTTTACACCTTTAAATATTTGATATTTTCTGCTTTTATTTATTTGAGTAAAATGATTTTGTGTCAGGTGCATTCTATTTCACTAATTGTAATTTAGTGCCTCAGTAAATTATTGTTGGATGTTGGGAGGAAGGACTTTATTTGATTGCATAATATTGATATTATTTTTAACACCCATCCTCCAATAGATTTTCCTTCTATTTAGAAATTGTGGTAAATTGAAGTTTTCATTTCACAGTTTTTAAAAATGATTTTTTTCCCTCTAGAATTATATCATTTTCATGATTTCTAACCGTTATTGTTTGAAGTGAAAAGTATTGTCAAAATTTTAACCATGGAGATATGCAATACATATTTTTTTCTGCTTTATTAAAATTATACTTTTTTTTTCATTTTCTAAGCTTTATTGTTTTTTTTTCTTTCAAATATGAATAAACAAGTGTGGTGCAGACTTTAACAGCAAAACATTTGATTAGTATTTATTCAGAAAAAGTGAATTTGAGTCCTTTTTTTAAAAAAATAATTCGATTGATAAGATGAATAGCTGACTTGCTTAGCCAGATGTCATTTTAAACATAACAGTATCAATTTATTGATGCATCTTAAAAACAGTCTGTCAAAACAATAACAGATTAATTAACGACTCTTCAGTATATAAAAAGAGATCATAAAATTTAAAACAATAGAATACTAAAGGAATAATTTGATAAATCTTTCAATGCATGGAATCAAACAATTTAATTCTAATCTTTTTTTTTTAATATCTTTTATATAAACGCTTTTACGCCTTGATAAAAATTTTAAAGCTTTTTATTTTAAAATGACTTTTTAAAATTTTATATATACTATGTATTTAAGAAAAATTGAAGCGATTTTCTTTTTTTAAACATTAAATAGTTGACTAGTTTGGAATTCAATAATTGTTCATGTAAACTTATTGTAAAATCTGATTTTTTTTTATTTTTTATAAAGCAATTCAAGCATTAACTCAAAAATTCAGTTCATTTATTGATGTTTCAAGGTTGAAGAATTATCAAGATTTTGTTGAGAATATTCATTTTCAACAAATTATTTGAAAACTTATATTTTTATAATGCATACATAAATTTTAATAATTCTTAAGGTATTGAAATTATTATTAAATATGTTTTAAAAGAAAAATCATTTGTTAAGATTATTTTAATAACAAAACAGTTTCATTTTTTTAAAAAATAAAACATAACTTTATTATGATTAGTTTTTGATATTCTGAAGCTTATAATTATTAAATAACTTTCTTTCATTGTTATTTTTTTCTATTCATAGTTTTGTTATTTTTATGTGTTGTCTAGAAATAAAAATAATCATCTTGTCATTTCCTCCTTGGTCTTTTTTTTTTTGCTTAATTTTCACTACTTTGAAACCATTTAGTCATTCAATCCAGAGATGATGTAATATGATTTTCAAATTTCTGATAAAGATTTTCTATTTAAATAACATTTAAAGAATATATTGAATTTCTTATTCTTAATTCTTTAATTGTATCTCATATATATATAACATTTAATAATAATCTAAAACACACTACAACTCAAATTAAACATAATTACATAAAGACATTCATGTTCATATGATACTATGGTTATTTTTTTTTTACTTAGTTACGATAGTTTATTCCAATTTATACTGTCACAAGTCTATTCATTTTAATTTTAAGATAATGTTAAATAAGAGGGATAGTATTAATAATTAATATTTAAATTATTTGGAAACTATAACCTGCTACTAAATGCAATTCTGATTAAATATAGAGAAGCTTTGCCTATTTCAATATTAATGTATATGTCGATATTGTGACTGACTAAGCAAACTTAATTAGAATTTAAGTTGTATTGTGTTTGGTGAGTACAGTATTATGTATACCACACACACACCCACACACTAATAGTAAAAAGGTTTTAAAAGTTAACTCATTCTACTTCAGTGGAACAATTTTTTGTTAATTTTTTTTTAAAAAATTATTTCCTATGTTGAATCTATTATGAATATTACAATCATAAAATACACATTTTCTATTAATAAAAATATAATCCAATTCTTCTGTATCTTTTTTCGTTACTTCCATGATCATTTCTATTAAGCATTTTTTAAAAGAAAGAATTCATAATATACCTTTTTTCTTTTTCTGTGAAGTCTACAAGTCTGTAATCTCTCTTATTTCTATCACCACAACAAAATTTATCCACATTACTTTTATCTTTCAATCATTTATGAATTTTAACATTAATGTCTCTCATCAAATCATTTTGTACATCATATAATTAACACAATGAAAACTTGTTGAAAAATAAACCTGAATTATCTGCATTTGGTATTTTTTATTAGGTTGAATAACTAGTCTTGCCATTCTGTTTAATGCATCATCAAACTCTATAATGTTGTTCTTCCATTTTTTATTTATAATAAATCCCACTCAATTTGTGTTCTCAGTATTATGTTAATTTGTTTAATCAACTGTTTCTTCAATCTTTCTTTTTACTTCATAAAGTCCCACAATGTCCCATTTAATATTAAACAGTTCTTCTTTCAATATATGAAATGTTTCTTTACTGGAAAGTGTTATGCAAGTATAGATAATTAAATAAAAGAAAATCATTAAATGGCAGTATGGGTCCACATCCAGGAAATTTTTAACATCCTCTGCCTTCAGCTACCAACCATTGCCTTCATTGTTGATTTTATAGCCTTCTAGAAGTAAAGACCATAATTTAGTTTTGTCTATCATGATTGTAAATATCTATATAAACAAAACAAGAAATCATTCATATATATATTCATCCTGCCTTCAAGAAAAAACTAATATTTCATATAAAAACTATCAGGCAACTGAGAAAAAGATCAAGTGTTTCTTCATCTTAAATCCAGAGAAAAAATATCTTAAAACGTATCACACTTTTAAATATATGTTGGTAAGCAAGCCATGCATGTTCATTTACTATATCAATAATTACATGGTATTGATGGCTACAATGACAAGCATGGACTTGACATTAGAAGTGTTCCTTGCTCAGTTCTTTTCTATTTTCAAAGAGGAATTAAAAGGTCTTCTTTAAGTTAAAGCAATTTCTTTCTGTAGGCACATGCTACTACTAATAGGCAATATATTGAAAAATATAAACTTTGAATTTTCTAAAAATATTTGACCATTCAATTAATGGAAATAACCTAACATTTAACTACAAGTAAAATGTTATCATTACAAACTTCAGATAAAACAATGATAACAATCTTCTTTAATATTTTAAATGATTACTACTTTTAAATTATAGTTTTAAAGACACATATTTTATATAAGTCGATAGTTCTTTAGCTTTACTATATAAGAATTTATTTTCATTAGTGAATCTATTAATCTAATTTTCATTAAGTACTGCAGGATAGATGAATGGACTGCTTTTGCATAGTCCACTCTGGATTAGCATACAAAACAGTCTCTACATGGAAATCATACTTTATTTTGGTTAATTCCTGATAAAAAGAATAATTATGAAATTTTATAATAAAACTATTAAGATAATCTCTGGGCATGTTATGGGCTATTAATCTGGTGATATTAATCTGATCCAGATTAAGGTTACAGGAAAGTCCTAAGCTCTCAAAATAAAAATGACAACATGATGATGGCAACTACACAATACCATAAGCTCCCTTTAGGTAGCAATTTCTTTTTTCATATAAAAAAAACCCAATAAAATTATTTCAGTCTAACTTTGAGGGTACAAAATCAAAAATATAGTTGTATACTTCTGGATATTCATCATTTTTCTGATAATATATATTTTCTTATAATTCCTGAATTTACACTGATTATTGACTAAAATTCACTGTGAACATGGTATGGTTACTTTAGTTTCAAACCATCTTGCAAAACAAACAATTTTCATTGAAGATAGTTCAAATGATATTGCAATTCCAATTCAGACAGATAATTTTTATGTATGCAATATTTATTCCCCCCCCCCCATACAAACTGATTCTACCCTCCACTTTCAGATCTTCATTCATCTTCTGTATTTATAGGATATTTCAATTATTATAAAGCCTTTGAGGATATGTAAATGAATATTAAGAAGTTTATCAAATTTTAGTATGTGTATGAATTTAAACAATGGACATTTATTTTAAATAATAAATAAGGAAGTACATTCTATTTAGACAGATGGAGAACTGAAACAACTTATAATTTATGTATGTTTTAACAAAAATGGTCTACCATTACCTGCTGAGTTACGGATATGTTAATGTTTTCCTCATAGCCAACATAAACCATGTTTAATTACATTTGGAGTTTGCATTTCTATAGTTGGAAAGTTATCCTGTTCTAAGATTTGAAATACAGGCATTCTTTATACACCTGGGCTTAATTTTACTCCGACTTTCAAGTACCATCAACCAACCACACTATCTGATACCATCGATACACACCGCACACATGTAAAAAAAATCACCAATATACATATTTCATGCTCAACCAGCACTCATCAGTTGGTCCAGATTATCATTGCCTCCACATATATATATATAATCAGTGCTCAATTTATATTAAGATAGCAAATCTTCATACTTTAATGGACAGGCTTCAATCTACTTCCACCACCAACTCTTCAGCCATCCATACCATTGAAAATCTGATAATGGAAAGCCCCAATCCTATGTTGATGCCAATACTATTGCCATGCCCATGTTGACTTGGTCACTCTGACCCCTCATGTATAGGACCTTATCCATTTAAATATATAGAAGAGGGATGGGCAGGATGCAGACCTAAAGTGCAAATATTTGAAATACAGGTAGATGAAATTTAAAATGAAAGTCAATATACTGAATATTTTCATTCTCTCTCCAAATTCTTCTTTTTATGACAAGGTTTCTTTCAAAGAGTCCATCCCTTATGGATATCAAAAGGCATTCATTCCAAGTAGTAATAAGTCAACAGTGGACTTTATAAGCAATTTTTATGCACCAATAACCAAGAAATTGCTGACAAACTTGCAAAATCATTAGATGGTATCAGAAGAGAAATGGGAAAAGACATATAGAAAAAGAAAAACTTTAGATAATCTGACTATAAAGTCTAATCATTTTTATAAAAATTTTGTTGATATAAAACTACTTTCAAAATAATTACTACTGTTATTAATAATGAGATTGCCATTCCAAGATTGATAAAATGAAACAAAGGTATCATTATAGCATAATTGTAAACATCTTTTTTTCACAATGTTCTATTAACATCAATCTGTTAAAACCTATAGATATTGATGAAATTAAATGCACTGTAAATTACCTTAAGCCAGAAAACATTCCAAGAATAGATAGTATACTTTCAGAATTCCTAAAAAATGTAAGACTTATAGTGAATGCATGAGTGGCAAAACTATTCAGTAACATTATTTTTACAGAAACTACTCCAAAATGTTGGCATAAAATCAAAACTATAGTAGACTTAAAACCAAAGAAACCTAGCAATGATCCCATAAAATTATCAGTCTAATCTCATTATAAGCTTTTTAAAAGAATTGTACTAATAAACTACCTATTTAGAGAGAATGCTTTGATTATCCATGAAAAAATTGCTGTGAACAAGTTTTATTAAATCATATTGAAAAATGTTTTCAAATTAAATTAAAAATTGATGTCACTTTTATTGATCTAATCTCAGTTTATGATACTGGTTTGAAAATGGTCTTTTAAAAGTTAAAAAAATTCTTAAATACAGAAAACCATTAATTTACTTGGCAAAATCCTTTTCAATAAAAAATTCAAGTGACATTATATGATAGACACAGTAGATATAAAATTTTATAGAATGGTCTTAGTCAAGATCTAGTTCTCTCACCTACTTTATTTAACATATTCATCAATAGTCATCTTAAATCAAAGTGCAAAAAAATAATTTATATTTTTAAAGTTGCTTTGATATTTCAAAAGAGATGTTTTTCTAAAATAGAAAAGTCTCTCAATAAGAATATGAAAAAATTGAATTTTTTTTCAAAGACTGGGATTTTATTCCTAATCCAGCAAAGACAGTGGGCTCAATTTTTATGTAAACAACAGAAAATTTATCTCATAATCTGAATATAATCTTTTGCAATAAAAGACTGAAACAGAATCTCATCCCATTCTATTTAGAAGCAACTTTGGATCATAGCCTAACTTATTTTCCTCATTAGTTGAGATGATTTCTAAAAATAACTATTGAAAATTTAGCTGGAACTACTTGGGCTTGTAATACAAATACTTTGTCATCTTCTTTAGTATTAACATATTCTATGATATCCCTCTGTTTGGAACAAAAATACCCATACTAAAAATCTGAATAATCAAATATTATTACCAAAAGAAACATTATTGATATAACTAATTCTACTTATTCACAGTGGCTTCCTGTGCTTTCATATAATCCTCCATCAGATATCAAAAGTTGCTTTATAGCAGATTTGTTTTAGAAATTACCTGATTTATCTTAAGTCAAGATCCTTCTTTGATCAACCAAAAAACTATAATCACAGAATTATGGTATAAAACTGAAATTCTTATGATGTTTCAAACAAATTTATTTTTTCTAGATCCCACAGTAGAGTCAACTGAATGTGATCTTCCTAGATTTAACTATAATCTCATCAATAAATTCAGGACAAAAAAGGGTAATTTGAATTGTTAAATTACTATAGTTAAATAAATTTTTAATGACTATAAAACAAAAATTATTTATCAATTTTCTATTAACATTGATATTATTGTTTTAAATATTAGTTATTGCAAAATAAAATATATTCAAATTAAAGAAAAAAAATATTCACATTCGATTATTTCCGAGTATTTTTAATGATTTACACTAAAGCTTTTTCAATTATTTGAATTCAGAATTTTACTGCAAGGATATTCTACTAATTTGCCATGACATTTTTTTAAATAAACCATTCTTATCAAAACAATTTAAACAAGATAGAAATGTCAAATCAAATCTCAAAAATGTGAATTAGATGAATCTTTAAATGAAAATAATTAAATTTCAAGATGATTTTATCTGAAATTAAACTAATGCATTTGGAATTATACTAAAAATAAATATCCACTTGTAACACCTATTATAGATAAAATATATTGCTTAGTTCTAAATATTTTATAGAATCAATATGTTTATATACTTATATGTTCAATAAATATTGAAATCAAATTCTATTCCCCCCCCCCCCAATATAAATAGATTGCTAGGTCATTTTATTAAAAAATATCTCTCAATACATATTTTGAAATTTGAAAGCAAAGTATTTATGAAAAAGTGCTATTTCATGTTGTTCAAATCCTTTGTAATGGATTTTTAGTAGAATTTCAAATGCTAAGATGAAAATTTTTAATACTGTCTTTAAATTCTAAAACAAAATTGTATATTAATGTGATAGATAATTATTTTGATTTTCCAATTGATTATTGAACATTGTTCATATCTATGCATTTGTTTGCTTAGTTGCCTTGCTTAATTGTTACTAGGCCATGATGGATTATGTAACTTATTGTAAATTCTATTACTACAATACATAAAATATCAACTGCACATCATAATTATATTTTCTAAGGTTCTTAATTCAAATATTTTAAATTACTGAATGCATTCTTTAAAGATTATTAGTTCAGAAATTATGAATAACAGTTTCCATATAAAAAATAACAAATTCCATTAGATAATATTTAACTAGTAAATACTAATATTATGTTATAAATTTAAATGATATAGTAAATGTAACAAGTTTGAGATATAGAATATGATTAATTACATAAATATTAATCTGACATTATCTAAAACTGTAAAGGCAATACATCATTTGGTTAATATTAATTTTTTTGATTGCTGCGGTTGATCCAAAACTGAAAAAGAAAGTAATTTTCTTTTTAAACAGCCATAATTTTTTTTTACTCTCTTAGGGAAATTTCTTTCCAATTAATGTTTAATATAAAAATAGTTTTTTTTTAAAGTCATATTTAATCAATTTATCCTAATTATTGATTGATATCAAAAAAATGTTTCATTAAAAATGTTTAAAATACCATATTTTTAAATAGCTCGAAGCCAATGTGTTTTAAAGCAAGAATTTTAAATAAAAAATTCATTATAGCCTTGATATTTTATAGAATAATATAAAAAATTATTCTATTAATTGACTGGAATTCCTTTTATGATATTTTGTTATTAGTTAAGCTATCTAAAAAAAATTCATATGTTAAATAAACAAATAAATAAAAGTAATACAATAAAAAATTTGAGGTATTGCATACAAAGTACAGAAGTTTTATGTAGTCAATGTTTAGTGGAAATAAAAGTTAATAACATAAGTGCAGTTCAGATTTTTATGGTGATGTTTTGTTATTGGATATAACCAAATTATGTTGTTGACTGATTACTGATTTACAATCAATAAACTGTATCAGAAATAGTGATTGTCAGGAAGCAGTCAGGACTTAAATTGCTTGATTATAACTAAGCAAACAAGTTAATATAACTTTGATAACCATGTTATAATAAACTTAGCTAATTATTCAAGTGCCGATGAAAATTCTTGATTAAAAATTAATTTAATTTCTGGGCTTTTCTTTATGATACATGAATGAAAAAATATTAACAGTGGCCTCTTTTCATCATAAAAGAATTCTATATCAGCTTGTATACCTAAAATTATTTATGTTTTTCAAAAAAGTAAGTGATATCTTGAATCTTTTAAAATAAAAGTTTGCTTTGTTTCTATAGTTAATTGATTACTTTAAATTAATACAGCGGATCATCTTATATACATATGCATCCTTAAATTGAAAGATTTTTTTTTCATGATTAAATTTTAAGTCCTTTTTTTGGTAAATTGTGACATTTCAATTGAAGTCACGTATATCATTCTGAACCAGAAAACAGCCAGCCTTTTGGATATTGCAATTATTTTTTTCTTATGTAGCAATAAAAAATAAATGTAATTTTTTTCTTGTATTTTTAAATTTGAACTAGTGCTCATCCTGCGTACATATTTTAGTCAATCCTTTGATGCCACAATGCTGAGATCATCCTAGATGTAAAAAGTAGTAAGTTTATTTTTGTATTGGGTTACCTGTCAGATTGTATTCTCAACTATATCAATTGAAATATCATTTAAATCAAATCAGTCACAATATGATTTCCTGTAGTGACATTATGTTTATCAATATACCCATTAAATGTATGCCTAGATGAGTTACAACAAAGAAATATGTTTCAAAATTTACATGTAATGTTACAATTTAAATTGAGTAAGATATTTATATAATGGAAATATGACTTCTTTAGAATGTACACTTGCAAAAAATGTATATTGATGGTAGTGTATACTTTTATTAGCTATCTTTTTGTTTTATGATTATTCTATTACCAATTAAATCATTTTTGTTTTAGCTAACATGTTTGCAAATTATTTTTTCTCAATAAGTTTATGCTAAAAAATCAATCTCTGATCAAAAATAAAAGTTTTTTTTTAATAATTAGTTTTAATAATCTAACTTTCTTTCTTTCAACAGGGACAATAAACTTGTAAACACTACATTTATAAAGTTAATAAATGCTTTATTTTTTCATCAGTGATACAGTTTCTTGTTGTCTTGTAATCTTCTTTTCATAACCTCTTGCTCTACCCTGGCTAAAAAAAAAAAAATGGAGCTCAAAATATAGACATCTCAAAGGATGTTACTCAATGAAATCTACATTTTTTTTTGTTTTCCTTGTGACTTGTACTTAAACTGCATTATGAGTTGTGTTCACAATACATCAAAATTTTTTTTGCACTAATGATAGTACCAAGAATGGTTTTAAAGCATCTTCATGTGGATTACAAAACAATATTTGTAGGCAGATTTTTTAGTTCACATATATATTCTCAATCTTAAAAATTCTAGGATTGATTAATAGTTAAGTAAAAAAAAATCAATTCATTACCTCCTTTGTGCTCAACCTTTCACTTGATTTCACATAACTTCTCAAGCAAGTGCTCTTACAGTTATTATTATTTTCTAAAAGAACACATTCTTTCTTGCCACTATTTGAACATAGTAAAATAAATACTAACAATATATAAAATTAAATTTGTATATGATAAAGTAAATAATGTTTTAACATTACAACATATTATTAAATTTTTTTTTTTTTATAATCTAATTTTCTGAGCAAAAGTACATTTATATCTAATATGTGTTTAATTTGATAATAATTTTAATTATAAGTTTACATGCATAATTTATTTATTTTTAAAATTCTATAGGCATTTTAAAAAAGTATCATTCAGATATATTATTGAAATAAATAAATATAAAATAATTTTATTACATAATTACTGTAAAAATATTTTAATAGCTTATTTTGTGATCTAATTTGAATATCATTTTACTCTAATTAATGACTATTTCAAATGTCAGTATAACAACTTAACTAGATTGACAATGGCATTCACTCCTTAACTGCAATTTCTTACTATATGAATTTGAAGAAAAATAATATCAGTCATATTTAGAATTGCAGGTACAAAAATATTGATATGGTACAATCAGTAGCGTTATGAAATTATTACAAGCGTTTCACATTTTAAATAAATGATTCAGTTATTTTCATATTTTTATATACAAGTTTATCATCATTGACACTTTTTTTTATTCTTGTTTATTCTATTAAGTTTTACTTAGCTGCAATTTTTGAATTCTGTAATATAAGAGTAAACTTTATATAAGAAGTTCATAAACGTGAAAAAAACAAACAAAAACATTGATCATTATGAGAATTTTAAAATATGATATTTTTTATTGTTTAAAAATAATAAAATAAAGTAATTTTTATTTGCTTCATTTATGTTTTTTTTTTGTTCTTTAATAAATTTATGAAAAACTAAATAGTAAATAGAAATTTTAATAATTCATTTTTTCTCTTACTTAATAAAGAATTTAAATGCTAATTATAAAAATAATTAAATGAAAGCTTTCAAAAACTTGTATAAAGCATATAATAAAAGAAAATTTAAATGAAAAAAATATTTTGTAGTTTTATTTAAATTTCAAATTCTGTATGAGCAATAATAATACGATAAATAGTTAAAAAACCATGAAGACAATGACATATTTTATGGATTTTTTTCTGTAAAAACATTGCTAAACTATTTATTTAATAAGTCACCAAATATTAATAAAATATTTTAAAATTTTGGGTGTATAAACACTGTTAAATATCTTGGAAAGTACTCAGGTCTCACCAAGGCCCTGCAATTAGAAGGACTCAAGACCTTTAAATTTTTAAGCAAATTTGATAATAGAATTTATATAACTAAATTTAGTTAATATTTGTAAATTATATGTAATAAAATTTACTGACTTTCCAGTAAAAAAAAAAAATCTTTTTTTTACACAAATATTTTGGTGCTTCAGTAGAATTTGTTTCCCAAGGCTTCATAAAACCTCCAGCCAATTCTGAAAGTACCACAAACTTCATTAGACTGATATTAAAAAGTTGTTATTCAAAGATCAGTTTTCAAAGAATAAATCTATAGTGGCATTTTCATCAGAAGTAAAAAAGTTTAAAAGATTAATAAAAATACCTTCTAAAGTTAAACTGATTATTAATGTAACATAAATCAATTTTACATAGCTCACAGCAAGGCAAAGACTTCTCCATTTTCATTTCCAAAGAAAATATTAAAAAAATTAAAGTTCATCTGACTAGTCAAATGGTAGATGATTTGCTGTTTTCCACCATAGTTATAGTTTTTAACTAATAATAGCTAAATACCAATTTATAAAACAATACTTGGATAAATAATTAGCTACATGCAGTTTCAAGTTTTAAAAGCCGGCAAAACTCTCCATACAGTAGTGCCTCTCAGTGCAAGCTAGAGTAATCAATGGATGACAAAGTTTGTGCATAAAATGCCTATTTAGTGCCTATTCAATATCCCCAGACTAGTTTCTAGGTTGTAGCTTTTGTCAGTGAGAAGCCTTGGATCTGAGAGCACTGCACCTATATCTAATGGTGATTATGAGATTTGTTTAATAGTTTTAAGTTTTAGCTGAATGTAAAACATGCTTTAAACATTAATCCACAAATAGGGTTGGTCCCATAGATAAAGCAGTAAGACAACTGTCTCAAAAATAGCACACTGTAATTACTTTTACTTAATCCATTTTTAAATGCATCTATTCTTTTGTTCAGTAAAAACTTTTTAAATAATTTAAAATACTTCATTTTTAAACTTTCCTCAGATGCAAAAATTTATCTGCCAGGTTTTGTCCATAAGTTCCTTCAATTGTTAATGAATTCAAATTTATAGAATATTTTCTTGATGACATAAAAGACTTTCCTGAATTTTTTTTATAAATTCATTTGAATAAATATATTTTTAAGATTCATGATGTGAAGAATCTAGTTAGATTAAATAAAGTTTTTGCATTTAGCGTGACAGAAACTGAACAGTTTTTGAATAACGTTACCAAAAATTTATTCAAGGGTATAAATCAGTTCTGTTGTTAATGAATTATATATATAATTCAAATAATTATAAAATTCTATTTGAAAAATTTCTCTTCCTATTTTATTCACACACAAAAATAAAATTAATTTCACAATGTACCACTTGACAAAAGTAACTATTTTCTACATGAAAGTGATAATAGAAAGTATAAAACACTCTATAACAACTATTACACAAAATTTAAATAAAGAAAATAACTTATATGTCATTTAATAGGTTAAACATCTATAAACAACAGCAACAACAAAAAACTTAAGACATAAATTATTAATTAAATCAAAAATTGTAAACTTTTATCTCATCAAAGAATGACACTCGAAACTTCCTTTTTAACTGAAACAATAAAAAGAGAAAGAAAGCTATCTCAAGTTTAGCTCTGCTTAAATCTCCCTATAAATTAAATGCTAGACTTTTATTTCCTTCAAAAGACTATTTCATAATGGCTTTTTATAAATAGATGTATTTTTTTAAATTCTAACAAACTGCAGTAAAGTGTAACTTAAAAGTAATTTTTTAAAATTGTTTTTTTTTTTAAGCAAAAAAAACAAGACGAGATATGTATATATCAGATGTTAATACAAGCAAATAGATATTAAAATTTTATTTTATAGCAGTCTTAATTAAATCTCATTAGCACTATATCTGTGGGAATTTGGTTTCAAATTCTATTACCAATTAATCACAATCAATGATCTATAGTCATTATTTGTAATGATGCTTTTTCTGGTTTTGATAATTATGAATTTAGAAGTGTATTTATATAAAATAAGGAATCTTATTAGAAATTCCAGTGTATATTTTTTAAGTATTTCTATATCCACCATGTTTATACAAAAGTTATTAAGCCTTTCAACATAATATAACAATATTACCAAATTAACCACTTTCTTTATATTGCTATGCTATGTAATAAAAAGGTTTTGCTAAAAAGTGTTCAAAGTAGAGTGGATACATTACATTTATATATGATATAACAACATTTTATTTTTTCATAATTATCTGCACTTTGCTAGTATAACAATTTGTCACAATTCCTGGATATTTGCTAATCAAATTTGCTCCACCTCAGAATGAATTGCTTTTATTATCCCCTGGGAGGGGATCCATTGACAATTACTGCTATAAGTTTGCTAAATTTAGCATTGCAAAAAAAGATATCCTTTGACTACAATATTGTGAATTCCAAGAATGGTGCCATTTTTAAAAGTTCATTAAAGAATATATCAGCAGGTAATAATTAACTTTTTTTAATTGAATATAAAATATAATGCTATTTTATAGTCCAATTGAATAGAATGGTTTTCCTTGCTTTGCTTCACAGAGTATGTAGCATGTTTAAAAATATCTATTTTAGAAATTGAGAGCTTGCTTTCCAAAGCCTTCAAAACATTCTTAAATATCATTAAAAAGCATAAGTCTTAAGTTGTCATAACTTTTATAGGTTGGAAAATCCAGATATTTTGAAAATTGATACTTTTGGGAAAATATGTAAAAGAATGAGAGGGACAATTTGCACTGGAAGATTTCTAACCATTGCATTTATAAAAATTATCTAATTAAGTGATTATTACTATTATACTTAAGCTATATTTAATAAAATTTACTTAATCTAAATATAATTTAAAACAAAAATAGCTATTCTATATTTAATTGCTTTCAATCACAAACCAAAGTAAAGCCAAATATTTTATTAAGAGGTGTATACTTAAAGATATAATAAGTCAACTTATATAATACATATAATTAATTTGTAAAGGATCTTCATTTTTGATTTTGATGTATTTTCTAGCTGAAGAGAAGATTGTTTATAGTCCCTTGTTGAAGATAGCATGCAATAGCATGTAAAAATAATATCTCTATTTGAAAATCAGAGTTCATTTTTTGATACATTTCCAATTAGTAACCACAAATTATGAATATGGAAATTCCTTTTTTCAGTCTTATAGCAAAGATCTGAAATATCTACATTTAATTCACATGATAAATGAGTCTATGTGTTAAAATTTTTTTCTAAAGTCAACTTATATTTATTAAAAAATAAAAATAAAAAACAGGAACTAGATAGAATTTGTAAAGTTTTTTGACAGTCTTTTCTGGATGCTTTGATTGATGAACCAAATATAAATAAAATAATGTTTTTTCAAACATTATTGGCATCAATACAAAGTTCATTTGGCATTACTTAATATAGAAAATTTTTGTTTCCTGTTAATTTATATTTTCTATAACACCATTATTAAGTTATAAATATTCTAAGTAAAAAAAAAAGCAGAACTTTATCTAATAGGAAGTACATTCAAAACTTTACTCAAATTCTGAATAAAATCAAATAAAATTATTAAATGTATAATAATCTTGTATCTAATTTTTAATAGTTTTTCAAACTAGCACAATAATAAATCTGACATAAATATAAGACAAAAGAAATTCATTTAGAATTCCTTAATATGAGCAAATAGTGATTATATGTACCACCTACCTGTAACTTATATAGCTCTATCTTCAAGACAATATTTGGATAAATTTATGACTAATAATAAGATGTCCAGTGTGATGAATATTGTCATAAAGGTTCTTTTAAAAATTACTTTATTTACATTAAAAAAAGATAATATCTAGAAATAGATTTTAAAGAATTAAAATACAATATATGGTGCATTACAATTATTTCATATCCCCCCCCCCACACACACATAAAAATATGACGATAATTATAAAAATTAGAATGCACTAAAATTCTAATGTTGTTAAAATATAAATTGTTGAGATATAAATAAAAAAATAAATGGATTTAGTGCTTTTTGTGTAATAGCATTTAAAATTTCAATTTATTTTTTTATAAGGAAATATTGAAATGATTTTGTGGGAGGAGAAAAAGATTAAAGTCAAATTGGGTCTATTTGATCTTTTTTTTCTTATAATAATTAGCTAATCCTATGTTGGTTTACATAAAAGCAAGAAATAGTTTATTTACAAGCTAAAATTTTGGCATGCTTCAAGTATGAGGTGTATAATAATTTTAATAAAATGGATGGGATGATAAATTACCATTGATAAAGACGAAATCTTTTCTGGTATAAATTGTATTACCCTCCTGTAAGTTGGAATCAGCCACTAATAATAAACGTATTTCTTTTTCAGTTGCAATACTTAATTGCCTAATTACTTTAGCCTGTTTTTACACTAGAAAGATGAGAATTTTATTTTAGAATGTTTATATTATTTTACTAACACCATATGATACCTTTCATTAATTTTATGATTCCAACAATATCATTTTTTTAAAAAGAAATGTATGAAGCTAGTTCTGCAATTATCTCCTACTTATCCAGAATTAGCAAGTTATGATTTAATTTGTTATTGTTTTTTTTTTGCTTGGTTTTACAATCAAAAAAGCATATCCAGTAATTTATTTTATTTTGTATTATAAAAATTTCAGATACTCTGATATGTGATTTGTATCTTAATTATTATCTGTTACGAATGCTGATTAAATAATTTGTCATTGTCAAAGATTTTGATTAATTTCATATTTAAATAAATAGAGCCAAACTTTGAATGGATCGATTCTGATTGTAATAATGATTCCATTATTCATTTATGATAATTCCACTTATGAATGAAATAAACTCTGAAGCAGTGGAATTTGTTTTCATGATTTTATTTGTTTGTAGTTTGGCCTTTTTTTTTTTCAAGAGTTCTTATACTTAAATGTGATATGTTAGACTATTTCCATCATCTATGAGTGAATGTTGAATGTACAGAAAATTTTTAAATATTACTTAAACTTTTCAAATATAAACAACTTGTTAGTGATAACACACAATTAGACAATGCAGATTAGTAATTACAGAACGTTTTGAGTAGTATTATTCTCCACTCTTCTTCAGGTATTGCTGGCTTGATATGCACAGTGACAGTACTCACATAGAAGTTGAACTCACACCTTTAGATTCTTGAAAATTGAATTTAAGGCAAATGCTCTAACCAATAGAGCTATTCTGTCAAAGGCTCAATTGGTTAGAGTGTTTGTCTTTAATTCAATATTCAAGAGTCTAAAGGTGCAAGTTCAACTTCTATGTGAATACTATCATTGCACATATCAGGCCAGAAACCCCTGAAGAAGAATGGAGAATATTATTTGAAACATTGTGTAATTACTAACCTGTGTTGTCTAATTGTGTGTTATTACTAATAAGTTGTTTGTATTTGAAAAGTTTAAATTTTTTCTGTACATTCAATATTCACTCATAGTTGATGGAAATAGTCTAACATATTACATCTAATAATATACCATCATCATAAACTTTCTTCTAATTAATTATCTATATTGTTTGACAAATTTAGATCTATTATTGATTCTTGGTTCTCTATTAACTTTTTCTGCATGTTCTTGTTTTATTTGAATAGTGATAAAGAATCTGTATCATTAGACGAATCTTCTAATAACTTATCATTTCCATCAATAAAAAAATATTTAATTTCTTGGATATGCTCTCCCATTAAATGTAACAGTTTCAACAAAAAAAAAATTAGTAGCATTGATTTTTTCATTTGTTAATTTTTTTTAAGTTAGCTAAAATATGTTGAATTTATTTTCTAACCATAAAATCTTACTGATATCTTTAGAAATAATTCCATTTTATTTTATATACTAATTATTTTTAGGTGTACTTTGAATCACTTCACTTAATACCATGACAGATTTATAAACACGAGACATTTGTGAGCCAACTTGTTAAAATTTCTGCACATAGCAATTTGTTTGAAGAAAATTCAAGTGTGACATAAACATGGTCTGATGTATTCAAAGCATTCAGTATATCATTTATTTATATGTAAAATACAAAGTGAATTTATCAAAAATCATATTTTTCCATAAGTTAATTTAACTGACTTCAGAGCTTTTAGACTTATCATCATTTTAGATGACATGCATTCAATTTCAATGATTTCTACAACATTGTTTAGATCTTCTATACAAATCTATAAATTAAAATTCAAAAATGAAATATAGATCAGAGGTCTCTAGACACTTTTGTAAAAAGTAATTCTCTAGTGAATAATCAGGCCAGAGAAAATGAATTTCTAAAGAAATTTCTAACCTCCAGCACAATAAAAATCTGGGACTCAAACCCAAAAATAAATTGAATAACTCATATTCATTTAATAACTAATTTTTTTTTCATATGTCATGGCATCAGCCGAGAGGCAAACCCACAACCGTCTGCAACCAACTACTTGCTTGCAAGGCAGTTGCGATGACCTCTTGGCTAACAACGCTTGACATAACTAAATTTTTATTAATTTTTTTTAATAAAAGCACACTATATAAAAAATAATTTGAAATATAATGTAATGGGCAATTTTGCTGATTTTTGTGAATATCAGGTTTGATGTAAGAAATATCTGTAAATAAAATTTGTGGAAATATTGATCTGTCTTACATAAATGAATTTTTGATTTATTATATATTACATTTTTGAAAGTGCTTGTTTGAAAAAAATATGTATTTTCAAAATAGATACTATTATTCTGGTTATTTGTGAAGTCAGAAAGCAATTAATGGATGCCAAATGGTAATGCCAATCAAATTCAAAGTAAAGATTATAGCTACTAGTTGTCATTAGTGAGGATCATTAGATTGCATATACATTTCTAGCACAAGTAGTTTGAAAATTTCAAACATTACAAAATTTTGAATCCAAATCAAATTGCTTATGCAGATCTGACAGTAGAACACCAAATATTTATTTTAGTGACACCAGTCATCTATTAAAGGGAAGCACTTTTGAGAAGATTTAATAGTCAAGTCATTAGTTCAGCAAGAGTAAAAAAGTATAAAAAATGGCTATAATACAAAGGTTCTTATTGAAGAAAGCCTAATAGATAGCTTTTAAGTAAAATTATTATTGCTCTTAATGCAGTTGTTAAATGTAAAGTGAAAGTGATATGTGATGTGATGATGATGTGATGCATTATGACTTCTTATACAGTCAGGAATCTCTCAGCAACTATGCCTAACCTTTCCATTCCCCACCCTAAGTTTTCCAATATCCTGCTCCATCCCATTTCCACAACATAATTTTTGGCAACTCTATGGCCTTTATATTTAAATCCCCTTAACTTTTCCCAAACCTAGCATAAAAAACAATAACCCACTTTCTGTATAATCACTTTGGTTATATTTATTCTTCCACAACTTCATTATTTGTACCATTTTTGATTTCAGGAATTTACATTCAATTAACAGATGCCTAATATTTTCTATGCTTTCCTTACACAATTTGCAGACTAAATCACCCACATTTTTTTATTTATGTGTATATTCCCTTGTTGCTAAAGTTCCCATTAGAGCCTTAAACAGATATAGTGCCTTTGTTTAATGCTTTCTTCTAGTGACTTTGACAATTATTACAAACTTGGCTGCACCAAAGGTCTACTCTAAAAACTAAGAGTCATTTTTTACATTTATTTTGTATAATTTAATAATAAATATGTTCACTGGAATTCTAAATATGCAGAGAGAAGTTGTTTTTAAAAGTTTGTGAAGCCTGTCTTTAAGCTGATGATATATGATTATTAGACAGATGAATAAATAAATATTATAAATATGTAGGCATATGTTTGTCACTATTATATGTGCATAGGCATATGTAACACATTTTAAATTATCTAGGATTGAAATCTGGGTCAAATGATATTTTGTTCAAAAGGCTTAAGATTTTTATTTTAAACAGGTGACTCATACATAGCCAACCAAGCTAATCATCCAACATTGAGCAGTAAATAGGTCTCTAGTTATTTTTATCTGTAGGGGAAAAAGAAATGGAAATCTGTTCAAATCTTCAACCATCAGAATACAATCATAATGTATATTTGTATTTTTATATTGGACTATTTCCATCATCTAATATGTGTGTTGAATGTGTTTAGAAAAGTTTAATTTTAGTTAAATATTCCAAATGCATTCAACTGTTAGTAATATCACAGCAAACAGGTTAGTATATGTACCAACTGTTAGTAATATCACAGCAAACAAATGTTAGTAATATCACAGCAAACAGGTTAGTATATGCACTAACTGTTAGTAATATCACAGCAAACAGGTTAGTATCACAGCAAACAGGTTAGTATATGCACTAACTGTTAGTAATATCACAGCAAACAGGTTAGTATACTAACCTGTTTGCTGTGATATTACTAACATTTGTTTGCTGTGATATTACTAACAGTTGGTGCATATACTAATCTGTTTGCTGTGATATTAGTAACAGTTGAATGCATTTGGAATATTTAACTAAAATTAAACTTTTCTAAACACATTCAACACACATATTAGATGATGGAAATAGTCCAATATAAAAATACAGCTAGAACACCATCATCACAAACCTTCAGAAAAACAATAATGTATACTGCCTTCTCTTTCATTGATTTTCTGAGAAGGAGAACTGGAAAAATTTTTGCCTTACAACAGGATATTTATTAAAAAGGATATTTTTTTTAAACTTTTTATGAACAATAAAAGCTCTAGATTTTGATAATAATAATAAAATACAATATCTAATTTGTTTTACATTACTCCTATTAATCAGAATTTAATAGATATATTAACCTTATGCTTTAAATATATCAACTCTTTTATACTATAAACAAATTAACTAATAAATGCTATATTTGAATCTACAAAGACATTAAATCAATTTGTTTTTAAGGAATTTTAAGATGTACATGAATGTATACTTATGCATTTTTATGTTTTAAAATTTAACTTTATTTTAATAAAAAAAACAAACTGATATTTTACATTTTTAAAAATATCCTAAGGTTTGTTTTTCTATCTGCCTACTTAAATTATATTTCAAATAAATTATTTCATTAAAATCAAATAAATGCATTAACTTTTGAGATTAAAAATAATTATAAAATTAAGTGCATCAAAAAGTTATCGTATCATACTATTTGAAAATTATATACAAGTTTTATAAATAAAAATTGAAATCTATAATTTATTGCATATATATATATATATGCATTTTATAAATAAAAATTGAAATCTATAATTTATTGCATATATATATATATATGCATTAGATACAACTTAACAATATAAATAAGTGTGCCAGTGATTTCTTTAATGATAAGTAAGATCTAGCATTTATTTAGATAGCTTTGTAAATAATATATATAACATAATTTATCAATTTTTGCTTACGATGTATAATCTCGTCACAAAATTGCCCAATTTTGAACATTTTGTATGGATCTATTGTTTCATACCCACTTTAGTCACAGTATTGGTTTAAATACAGATATATGCTTGTAATATTCTTATATATCTTTACATTAGTAACAAATCCTTAGTAATATTAATATCTATTTTTAAATATTTATTTCTATTAAATTATAAATATATATCAAATAACATCACATAAATTATTTATGCAGTACATAAATTTTAAGCTAATTGTGTGCATATTTTGTGTAAATGCTAATGACAAATTTAATAAGAATCACATTATAATATTTAGATTTATATTATCAGTATATATGATCAACCATGTTATTTAAAATTCAATAATACTGATGCTTTCATTTAAACATATAACATATATACATCACATGAATTTATAATGAATCTAGTACAAATTTAATATATCTAAAAAATTAATGCACTATTAAATTCAGCCTTGAGAGTCAAGTATATGATTTTATTTATTAAATAACCTCTCCATCAATGCAATGAAACTTATAAAAGTTTGATAAAAAGAAACCAATTAAAAAATCAAAATGACTGTCAAAAAATCCATTGATAATTGAAAAAAAAAAAAGAAAGAAAAGAAATAATAATAAAAGATATTTTGAAAGAAATGAATAGCCAAATGACAAAGCAATATTATAAGAGTATTTTAAAAACAGTGGAAATAAAAATGAGCTTAGAAAATAAAAACCAAAATAATGTTTCACCTTCAACATATTTGTTAAAAAATCTCAATAGGCAAGTTATTGGAATGCCAAGATTAGACAACGATAAAAAAATCATGAAAAAGCTATACAAAAAATATGTTAATGTGTATATTTTGAAGACATCACCAACATAAAAAAAATTCCAATAATGGAAAAAGATCATATTAAATTTAAAATTATTATTACAAGATGAAGCTACTGGAATTAATGGCTTTTCAAAATGTTTTTTATTTCCAAAAAAAAAAAAACTAAAACAAAATATAATTGACCAATTTATATTGTTTATTATGAAAAACTAGTTAATGATTTTCAGTTTGGAAAAAAAACAACTTATAACGTTTTTCAAAACAGTAGTTTTGACAAATTATTATTTGCCTGAAGATGTGATAATTATGTTTTAGTTGTGATATGTTGGATTATTTCCATCATCTGTTATTAAATGTTGAACATTTAAAAAAAAAAAAAACTTTATTTGAACTTTTCCAAATACAAACAATTGTTAATAATAACACACTTTAGTAGATTGCACAATGTTTCTAGATAGAAAAGCAGAGATTAATATCACCTGAAATTGAGTAAAGTTTAACATTTTCTTATTAATCTTTATATATCTTATGAACCTTCCACCTTTTTTCTTATCATATTAGAAAACTTTAAATACAGAATCAAGTCTTTATTAAATCCCAGCATTTTATTACATTGGCAATTCTCTAGAATCAAGATTTCTTCATCCAATGTTAAGCTATGACATTACATTTTTAGAGATTTTGCTCGATCTCTCAAAAATTAAATTATATCAACATTTAAACCAGCTACTGCTAACTATATTCAATAATATAATTAAACATTTACATTGAATTTTCTATATTTCATCATGAAAGTTTGAATCATTAATTCAATTCTAGGTGATCTGCTTGTTTATTATAATCTTTGGATGCATCTAATGACTATTACAATAAATAAACTCAGTGATACTTTTAGGGGTTTTCATTCTATTTTTTTATTATCAAATAGTAACAAATTATAAATATGGTTTGAACTTCATCTGTCATATCCAGGTTATATATCACTAGATTTTAAAAATCCTTTTTTTAAAAAGTTTTATCAATCGTAATTAACTTGTTTAATACATTACTACATAATAATAAAAATTTCTTTACAGATTTTATATAAAGCTGCCATGCTTCAGTTAAATGCCTATTCACTGATAAATGCCTCTCACAGAAATTTAAGTAAATATATATATCTATCCACAGTGGAATCTATGGAAATCACTTCCTTCTACCAATTCTTAATCAGGATTTAACATCTTTGTGCACCCTAATCATCATCAAATTTTTTATTAACTCACATTTAAAAGACTATTCTTACTAAACAATTCCTTACCTCTAGATTTATCTTTAATTTTGATCCTATATCTGACCTATATACAGATATACTTTACTTGTTCCAGACCTATACACACTTCACACTGTTCAGATAACAGTTTTTCATTAAAATCAAGATCTTCCTATGCAATTATGTAAAAAAAAATCATTAATTTGTACAATGCTTCCATTACTATTGATATTCTTAGAATAAATTATGGTTCAAATTGCACAATTCCTATTTTTTATTAATTTTATATTTTGAGTAGTAATATAATGTAGCTATATTTAACTATTTAATACCAGCATTAAACAAAAAAAAAACAATAATAAATAAAATCAAGAGAATTATATATTTAGTAATAAAAATAATTTATTTAATAAAACACTATCAATCATTTAACAAATAAAAACACTGATGACAAAATGTATATAGAAATGTAAAACTGTAAAAAATGGTCACCCATTGTTATTATATTTTTTAATTTCTGCATTTATTATTAAATTTATGGATACATGTATATATTAAATAAAATGAAAATATACTTTTTAATAAAAAATATGTATTAAATAAAACAAAACCAAGTTAATGCACCCACAAAATGTGTATTTCACAAGGATATGTTTTTTTTAAGTGAAAACAATTTTTTATCAAATCAAATGCAGTTGTAAGACAAACAATTCTGGGGAATATTGATAAATGTATACTTCATAAAATAGATTTAAAAATAGTTTTTTAAAATTTCAGTTGCCCATAATTTAGAATCATCACTATTTTTACATTATGTGCCAAAAGCTGGCCTATAATATTAAACAGCATGACATTAGTCTCCCATCTTCATTTTGCCAGAAGTTATAATTTCATTATTTTTTTATACAGTTACTATTAGTTCTTGTCTGAAGATTTGTAATGATGGTATATTATAAGATGTGATATGTTGGACTATTTCCATCATTTATGAGTGAATGTTGAATGTATAGAAAATTTTAAACTTTATTTAAACTTTCCAAATACAAACAATTTGTTAGTAACAGCACACAAATAGACAACACAAGTTAGTAATTACACAACTTTTTGAGTAGTATTATTCTCCACTCTTCTTCAGATGTTGCTGGCCTATATGCACAGTAACAATATTTGCTTAGAAGTTGAACTTGCACCCTTAGATTCTTGTAAATCTACATGGGCAAGTCACACAGGTTAGTAATTACACAACTTTTCAAGTAGTATTATTCTCCACTCTTCTTCAGGGGTTGCTGGCCTATGTGCACAGTAACAATATTTGCTTAGAAGTTAAACTCACACCTTTAGATTCTTGTAAATCTACATGGGCAAGTCACACAGGTTAGTAATTGCACAACTTTTTGAGTAGTATTATCCTCCACTCTTCTTCAGGTGTTTCTGGCTTATATGCACAGTGACAATATTCACTTAGAAGTTGAACTTGCACCTTTAGATTCTTGAATATCGAATTTAAGGCAAACACTCTACCAACTAAGCTATTCTGTCAAAGGCAATATATAGTAGAAATTTGGTATATTTATATATGAGGGTTGGTTCAAATCCTCCTGAGTCCTTTTTTTAAAATATTATTATTATTTTTATAAGCAAATATTGTCACTGTGCATATAGGCCAGCAACAACTGAAGAAGTGTGGAGAATACTACTACTTGAAATGTGTAATTACTATCCTGTACTGTCTATTTGTGTGTTATTACTAACAAGTTGTTTGTATTTCGAAAATCTAAATAAAGTTTAAAATTTTTTTTACATTCAATATTCACTCATAAATGATCAAAATAGTCCAACATATCACATCTTACTATTAGTTCTCTTCACTTTTGTTATTTATATTAAAATTTGACCAAGGAATAATAATAAATACTTTTTATATATTCTTTTTCACACATGAAATCATTATCTTTTTTTTTTTTTGCTTGTTGAAATGCAATTTAATTCCATGCTTTTATTTATAGGCTTACTACCATGAATGATGGTTACTTTTGCAATTACACTTCTTGTGGATTTGCTTTAATCATTTTATTTAATAAGATATTGTTTTTGATTATACTCTTTTATTTACTATACATTTTCTGCATGGATTACTTTTGCTTTATTTTTAGTTAATACACCTTTTATGTGTGGATTATCTTTTTCTTTTATTTAATACACATTTCATGCATGGACTATATTTTTCTTTGTCTTATTTAATACACACTGTGGGCAGGAACTAGACTACTTTTTACTTTCTTTTATTTAATACATACTTTATGTGTTATCTACTTTTTGCTTTTATTTAATACACATTTCATTTATGGATTACTTTTTGCTAGCTTTAATTTAATTTTTTTTTTTTATTGTAAATATATTTTATTCATTTTATTTAGCAAACATATATATATAAATTCAATAATAAATGCTTATATTTCTTAAACATTTGCGTTTTTGCATATATTTTGTCATTTATTTGTTAAATAATTTGATATGGCTTTGTTAAGTAAATTATTTTTACTGCAAAATATATGATTTTCTTAATTTTATTTAATATACTCCTATAGCTATAAATTCAAGAATAAATGTTAATATTTCATTTGTTAGTGATTAGTTTTTCAATTGTTCAATGTTGAATACAAGATAACTGCATCTACCTTATTTAGAATGTCTTATTGTAATCTGATAATAAAAGTAAATGTTATTGACTGGGTTTTTTTTTAATAATAAAAATTATATATATTTAAAATAATACTGTCGCTTTTTTTATATATATATTTAAAATTTATTTTCGTGAACTGTTAGTATCACAAATGATCATATAAAAGTTTATAAAGTATATATTATAACAGTAATTCTTTAAAACAGGTAGACCAAAGATGGGTTTGAATCCAGAAACCAATGACATATAATATCCAAGATAGATACCATAAACTTTGGTTCAAAAAATATGAAAGTTGAATGGTTACTAAAATTCAAATAAAAAAAAATTAATTAAAAATATATAATAATATTAATCAATGTGGTAATAATGATTTATAAAAATAAAAAAATCAGATATATTAATCTTTAACTGAGATTTAAAGTTTATATCTGTGCTAGAGATAATCTCTAGTTTCGAAAATGATTAGTAATAATGTTTAGTGTATTTATCTGAGGTGGATGGCGTCAAAGTTGAGAGTGGAGGGAGTTTGACAGTGGTAAATGAAAATGTAACAATTTACTCTAGATAAATACTTTGCATATAATAAAGATATATATGAGAGATAGTGACCTGGGCCAATTGATGAATGTTGGTTCAGCACGAAGTGCATTTTGGAGGTCATTTGTCTTTGATTATATCTTTATTTATATGAATTTAAAAAGAGTGGGGAAGTATAGAGGTGTTTATTGTATCTGTAAACTTAAAGGTACAAGTACTTCCCAAAGTATTTTATTTGCTTTTCACTTTCAAGAAAAAGAAACTCAAAGGCACCAAACTTCCTAAAAAGAAAGTTTATTTTTGGAATTTTTTTTAAAAGAACGATCGTCATCAATTATTACTGTCATTTCAGCATATCCCCCAGTGGATTGCATGATTTATCAGGGTTATGGTTATTAATTAGCATATGTGAATAAAAAGCTTATATTTGTACCGAGTTATAAACACAAACTAAATGGATTAATAAAATATTTAACAATTTATTAATAATGAATAAATAAAAACAGTTGCATATATTCTCACAATTATCAACACATATACAAAAATATTACAGTAACAAATGATATTTTAAGTTTAAGATATTGTTTAAGTTAAAGGCCTTATGGTATTTATAATGATAAGATCTTACCATGTTTTTAAATATTAAATCAGTCACTAACCATGGTTTTTTCAGATATTCTTTTAATATTTTACTATTGTTTTCTTTAGTTTTTCGAATGTTGATCTCTTTTTTGAACATTGGTGGTGTTAGAGAGATTGAATACAGTAGCACTGGTGACATTATATGAGGTATGCTCTCTATAGATCTTAGATAATTTATACAGCACTATTCATTTCTTTCTTTATGGCATCATAGAGGCATTGATCAAACTGATTTTTCAGATTTCAGCACTAATTTCTGGATCTGACTACTTTTTCCAGGTTGTTTTGTCTGATATAGTTTTTGATTATCTATCCACACATAATAAATAGATTTCTTCTAAATAAAATCATCATCTAACTGTTGTAACTGGAGTACTTTAAAAATAATCAGTAAAGTATGACTTAGGGTGAAAAAAGAGTTTTAATTAGCAACTGTTTCTCTCTTCAGCATGGATCACAGCAACATAGCTTTAATCATAGATGGCACTCTATTTCAAAGTAATATGGAATGAGCTGTTGAGCTCCTAAAATTAGAATAATAGTAATAACCTTGCCTAGTTGTTTGTTTTCAACCTACTTGTACCAAATTGATATTGTTCAAACAACATACATTTCAAACAAGATATATATATATATCAACAGGTGGGAGACATTTGATATTTGCATCATTATAAAATATATTTTTTTTAAAACAAGCCATTTTACTCTACATTATACCATGTTTATTATAAATAAAAGAAGAAGAGGAAAAAATAGCTTGTCTCTTTCTCTCATTCTTTATTTACATTTCATTAACATAAGAAGAAGAAAAATTAATTGCCAACATAATTTTTTAATTATAACTATTAATTTTAAAATTTTAATTCTAGATTCAAATTCACTAATATTTTCTATAAAAATTGACAAACTGTTTAATTAAAACTTCCACTGATTAAATTTAGATTTAAAAAAAAACAACAACTACACAATTCAAACTCTTTTCAAAAAGCATTTTTTCTTCTTTCTTTACAGTATTAATATCATTCCCTTGTTTCTTACATATTACAAAATAATACTTAATAATCTTTAATACTGTGCATAAATTAATTTTTCTTTTATTCCTTACGTGAAACACATTTATGTGCACACATATAAATGGCAGTTTGTATATTTATTAGTCAGTTCACATGAGTTTTTATTAAAGTTTCTTTCTATCTCTGTCATATTGTAATATAAACAATCTGAGCTATATCAAACTTGTTATAGCTACAATATATATATATATGATTTGGAAGTGAAATTTTACTTATGTTAAATCAAAATATAATTATGATAATAATTTAATGATGTTATGTGAAATGCTTACTTATTATTGAAGATGAACTTTAGAAATATAGCAAAAGTAATACATGAATTACAAAACAAAATGTTGATTAAATAGAAAAATATATATAAACAAAATGCAAAGTATATTGACATTTTTTTTATGAAAATAAATAATAATAAGCAAAAAAGATTAAAAAAAAAATTGGAAAACATTAAGAATGAAAAAAATACTACAAAAGGGAAAAAAATAATGAAAATGAACATTAAAAAGTAGAGTGGCAACTTAGAAGGAGAAAGTAAAAACAAAGCACTAGTTGACTGATATATTATTTTAGTTTAAATGTTTCTCCTAAAAATATAAATTAGTGATAATTTTCCATTTAACAATCAAAACATGTCTTAAATGAACTATATCAGAAACTATTTTGAAAAATATAATAATAATTTTTGTTTAAAAAAAAATTAATAATCTTCTCATCAAATGAGATTGAAACATCAACTGAAACATATGAATTTAAATATAGTTCATATTTGATAATAAAAAAAAAAACATTAAAAAAAAAAAATAGCATCTGCAAAAAGAAAAATGTCAAACTGACATTTTTTGTTATATTTAACAACATTAAGAGCAAATAATGATATATTTAAATTAGTAATGCTTACGGATGATGCTAAAATCTCTTTAAAAATTTTATTTTCCAAATTAATTATTTGTGAAATCAGACTCTTTACTTGCAGTTTTTGATCTCTAAAATAAATATAAACAAAATACCTGGAAGCAGTGTTAAATTGAAAACTAAAAATAGGATCTGCAATTATTCAAATTAGATATAATTATAATATTTGCTTTTGGTTTGTATAATTTTTATACCACATCTAATCTTACAATAATAATGGTTTTCTACTATTCGTTTTAAAATATACTCCAGAGTTATATATTGTAACATGATATACAAAGCCACTTATAAATGAATATGCCATTCCAACTCCACACGAAAAAGAAAAGAAAAACTACTCAAGAAATGAGTTTCGGAATGACTATGCAAACCAGTCTGTAAATCAAAAATATGTCCACATATAGAATATGTTCATTCATTTTTCTGTTTATTTGATATTTTTCAATACATTTTTTAAATCATTCCAGCAGAAAACTTTTCTTTTTAAAATTTATCAATATCTTATCTAATTGTAGTTTCTCCACTGTATTTATTTTCTGCCATACTTTCCCAACAGTACCAATCAACATCACATTTCTTTAGAATGTCTTTGACATAATCCTTATAAAGTAAATAGGGTCTACCATTTCTATGAAAACTTTGCTCAAATTGACCATAAAAACTTTTTTAGGAAGTCATGCATTGTTTATTTGTTTTGCATGTCCAATTTAGCAAGGTATAATTTTATAACAGTGGAAAGTATCACATCCAGAAAGCTGAAGAACATATTGATTGACTTTATGATTTTGCCATTGCCTTTTCAATATTTAACAGAGCTTTCTTAAATGGAACTTTTTTAATGCCTTTCACTTCCATACAATAAATTTGATAAAATAACATTTATATATACAAATAACTTAGTGCCAATAGTTAATCCCCTGTGAGAAAATGCCCTATCTTTTAACTTGTTGTATTGCACCTCAATATTCAAGTTCATCTTTTTACTTACAAAACTTCAAAGATAACTCTATATTGATAATCATCCAAACTAAAAGTTACTGAATATTTTTCTTCTATTAATGGCTAATATAAAACTCGAATGTTTTTAAACATTAATTAATGTTTTTAAATGTTGCATACAAAATGTTAAGTATATTCTTTTGAATTGGTGAAAATGGCACAATCATTGGCATAAATATTGTAAATCCACAATCTAAGATCACGAAGTTAATTGTTTTTGCTTTTAATCAATGCAAATTAAAATTTTCACTGTCAACTGCACTTGAATTCCTGTTTCATTAAGCTGCTTATAAACAGTTCCAAAGATCACGTTTACAAATATTGAAAATAATGATGAAGCAACTATACATCATTGCTTAATACCAGGTTTTATTTCCTCACATTTTTCACCTGTAGTAGTAATGCTTAGTTTCATTCCATCATGTTAAAGCAATATAATATGAATAAATTATAGTGGACAACTGACTAATTTCAAATTTATTCCATTAACCGAATCAAACGTTTTGACTAAATAAATAAAAGCAAAATATAAATCATTTTTGTTTCACCAATTATCTTACATTTGTATGGAAACAAAAAGAATGTCTACAGTGCTTTTGATTGCTGAAACCACAATGACTTACTGATACTATTAATCTATAACTGGAAGCAATCTATTTAACAAATCTTTAAAAGTTTCTTTACTATAGTGATTATTAATGATATTCCACAATAATTACTGCAATCTTATTTATCTCTATTATTTTTAAAAACTGAAACACTATAAGTGTCCTTAAGATGAGGTGGCACAACTTTATGAACTTCTACATTCCTAAAAAATTTCAGTAATGTTGAAGCTAACATATCACCAACATATTCTAAAATTTCTCCAGGCATTTCATCAGAATCTGCAATTTTTCCATTTATAAGGATAGAAGAATTGTTTTAACTTCATTAAGCTGATATCTTTATCCAAATTTAAATGAAAAGATAACAGTTTATGTCACCATCTCGATTTTTGTTTCATTATTCAAAAGATATTCAAAATACTGTTGCTTTTTCAAAATATCATTGTCATTATATGAGACTGAAATTATTGGATTTAATAAGATTATGATAATAATATTTTAATTTGCGAAGCACAGATAGTTGAAACTGAAATAAATTGAGAGACTGGAAATCTCTTTGTGCTCATTATAATACTTATCTGACAGCCAATCAGTTGTTATGATGGCTGTTCAAATGACAATCAAATCGTAAACATATGACAAAGAATTTACGAAAAAAGGGCAACCACCCTTTCAAACCTAAATACTTTTGACTGGCTTAAATATATAGAAAGAAAAGTAGAGAAAAGGGTGGCCACCCTTTTCTCATAAATTCTTTGTCATGTGTTTACAGTTTGGTCGTCATTTGGACAGCCATCATAACATCTGATTGGCTATCAGATAAGCATTATAATGAGTGCAAAGATATTTCCAGTCTCTCAATTTATTTAAGATTATGATACAATTTCTTGGGGCTATATTTTGTTTTCAGTGTATCAAACAAGGATCTAGACTGACCACAATCAGTGAATGACTGTATCTTCTTTGCAATTTAAATCCACCAATCATTTTTAAAGATCTTTTTTTGGCAATCATTGAATTTTTACTTTCAGACCTCTGTATTTATTATTTTAAGTTCCACATTCAATTTATCATTCTTTCAAACAGAAAATTCCATAAGCATTCTTTTAATTAAATCACTAATAATAAAATCATTCTTATTTTTTTTTATTTTTTAAGGTTTTCATGTGTGATATTGATCAAAACATTAATAAAAGTATGATACTTACCTATGCAGATGATTGTAAATTATTTAATAGGATTAGCACATATGATGAGCATATTGATCTTCAAAAAGATATTGTTTATTTCAAAGAATAGTGTAAATTTAATAATATAAAAATAAATATAATATGTATTGTCTCAAATACCAATAAAACAGATAGATATGTTTATTATTATAAGATTGAGGAAGATGTTATGATACACAAAAAAGTTGTTTCTGATCTAGGAATTATATGTTGTAATCATTTTACTTTTAATGAGCATATAAAATATATTATAAGTAAAGCTTATAAATGGATGGGATTTATTTTTTAGATTTGTCAGAGATTTATCTCCTTATATAAACTATATGTTACTCTCTTCTCTTGTTGTACCTTTGTTGGAGTAAGGTTCTTTTATGTGGAATTTGGATTTGATTTATATTCAATCTAAAATTTCTAATGTAGAAAAAAGATTTATTAAGCTAATAAAGGGAGAAAATTTAAATCTTAAAACAATACTAACTGAAAGAAGACTAAATAAAGATATGGTATTCTTAAAAAGTTAATTGATGGAAAAATTGATATTAATGAGTGTATATCTAAAATTGAATTAAGAGTGCCCTTTCATTTGTTAAGGGAAGTGTACACTTTTAATATTAAAAAAAAATAAAAAAAATTTTTAAACAAATCTGTCATTAACAGATTGCAAAAGTTATATAATCAAAAATTCAGTAACACTGATATTTTTTGTGATTGCTTTATATATAATATTAAAAAGAAATTAAATTTATGTGTTTGGAAAGGAAATGTGTTTTTCTGTGCTTACTTATGGATCTGAGACTTGGACACTTAATAGAAGAGCAATACAGAGACTTCAGACCACTCAAAGAACTATGGAGAGATGTATGTTGGGAGTAACAAGAAGGGATCGAAAACGCAATGTATGGGTAAGAGAACAAACGGGTGTTACCGATCTCATTGAAAAAATTAAAAGACCAAAGTGGAGTTGGGCTGGACGCATTTTTAGAAGAGATGATAATAGATGGACAATTGAAATTTTAAGCTGGATTCCAAGAGATTGTAAAAGACCCAGAAAGAGACCACATGTGATATGGATGAAATAAGAAAGTGTGCAGGGATTATGTGGAGAAAAGAAGCTAAAGATAGGAAAAAATGAATTGAACTTGGAGAGATCTTCATCCTGCATCAGATTGATAATGGTTGATGATGATGATGATGATGATGATATGTAGATAGCATGTATTTATATATATTTTCATATTTTCATTATGAATTGTAATTTTCTTTATTGCATATTTTTGTTAAAATGTTAATATATTGAATAATGTTTTGTTTATAGTATATTTATTTTGTAATTATTAATAATGTATGAATATTTAGTTGCGTATTTCTGTTAAAGCAAAAGTGTTGAAATGCATTTAATAAATAAGAAATGAAGAATTGAATTCTGTTTATAAATATGGATATCAAACAATAATGTGGATATCCACATTCCAGAGTAATTTCTGGTTATTAGCTATCTTTAATGAGAAGCAGGGTTTTACATCTAGTAGCTATTTTTCCCATTTTTATATTATTCACCTTAATAATTTGAGATTTAAGCAACTTTGGATTTGAACTCCAACCAATTTTCTAATATAGTTATATAAATGTAAAAATAGATCAGTAACTGTATTTTAGTGGTTTACATTTTTATATGGTACTGTTTTACTTATTAGCATATAATAAATAACCATTAACTGACTTTCTTTGCTTAAATTCAACATCTTATTAGGAACGGTAAGTCATTCAATTTATTCTACTCCATATCTATTGAAAGCTTGAATAATAAATGTGATACTTCATGTAGTAAGTATCATTCTTTTTAAAGGTTGAAATATGCTTATAGTTTACATAAAACTAAGATTGATCAAAATTAAACCCATAGAATAATACCAACAAATTGATTTGGATTCAAAACCTTAGCACTCAGATTTGTTAGATTAAATAGTGTAAAAATGTAAAGATGATTGCTAAAAATGTGAAATGCAAGTCCTGCTTTACACTGATGACAACCAATAGCCAAAAACTGGTTTGTCAACCAAAACACTTTTCAGCTTCTTTTGATAAATATGGTATATACCAAATAAAGCATCACAATAATTATTTAAGTTTGTAATAGATGGCTCTGGAATAGAGTAAAAAAAATGATTTACAGCTTTTATTGCAGTTGATGAAAGTAAGCAGAAAAAATAAATTGATATTTCATTTACTGGATAGCAAAAGCATATTATAAAAGATATATCTGGAGTAAAAAAGTGATTTTCTTCTTTTATTACAGATGTTGAAAATAAGCTGAAAAAGTTATGTGAAGCTTGGTTTGATATATATTGTTAAATTAATTTTTATTTTAGAAATAATGTGCAGTGCAGCCAACACCTCTTACCATTCCTTAAGAAATTATAACTGTGAAGATGATTTACGATGACGTTATATAAAGCAAAATTGGCATAGGAATGTTTTAAAACTACTGCAACATAAAATTCAAGCATTTTCTTGAAAATTAATTATTTTTATTTTAATATAAAACCCAATAAATTTAATTAATTTACTAAATGTAAAAAAAAAGTTAATATTAGATAACTATAACTTAAACTACAATGTTTTTTTTAAGTTCTATATCAGATTTTTTTTTTTAGATAAAAATAAATTTAGTTAATTTTACTTTTCTTTTGAGGACAGAATCTTTAATTAGAAGAGTTTCATTATTAAATCAAATGTTTCAGATGCTCAAATATTAAAAAGATCATCATTACTTTTTATAATATTAAATTAATAATTGGAAATTTTTACATTATAAAAGTTTCTAATGAAAATTGACAATATTGATCAAATAAAGTTGAATATAATTTAGTAAAATTATTATTACAACTTTAGATCAAACTTTAATTATATGGAGATAATAATAAAATCATTAAAAACTTGCATTAAAATGTAATTTTAAAAAAATCATTTATGATCATATTTACAGGTTGATTAAAAAAATGTTAACACTTGTATGATATATATTCCAGGAAATAAATTAAATCAATAACAAACAAACAGTCGTCTATTTTAAAAATAGCCCATTAATTTTTTTTTTCTCATGTGTCATAGCATCAGCCAGGAATCGAACCCGCTAAACCGGGACAATTGCTTGTAAAGCAGCTGTCGCTGACCTCTCGACCACCAATGCTTGATAAAATAGCCCATTAATTTCAATATATATAAAACAAACCACATGCAAACTTCTTCATAAATCTTGATTTATTGTATGAACTATTTATTATAAAGTACAAAAAATACTCCAATGTTTCGACTATATTCTTTTATAATCTTTATCAAGGAACAACTAATAGTCAAAACATAAGAAGAATTTTTGTACTTTATAATGGTTCATATAATAAATCAAAATTTATAAAGAAGTTTACATGTGGTTTGTTTGTATATATATTCCAGGAAACTGAATAGCTTCCATGCTTACCATTAATTTTTTATTGGGAATGTAGTTTTGAAAGCCATTTCTCTAGTAAACGATGACAGTATAGTAATGAAAAATAGGAAAACTATATCAAAAAATAGAAAAAAACCCTGATATTTTAAAAATTGTCTCATGATTAATTTGAAGATGCCTATAATTTTCATAAATTAAGTTGAATTTAACTTAAGTAAAACTTTTTTCTGACTCTATTCAAGTTTAAAATCTTTTTTTATAACAATTGATCCATAGTCAATTTAGGTAATCATTTAATAATAGACAATAAATGTGTAAGTAGCTATTCTTAGATAGAGAATAAACATGAATGCAAAAATACTCAGAATCTCACTACATACCAATTGGCAAAACCTTGTGAGTAATGCTTTTTCTTTTATTATTTTATGAAAGACTTTTGAAGAAGTCTTTGCTCTGCTGTGACCTATTTAAAGACTGTTTTAGCTCTAACCAAATCTTTATAACTTTTGCACTGCTCTTAAACTTTCCCTTAAACTATTTTCTAGCTTTTTTAAAATTTTATCTGTCCTTTATTCTTCTCTATTTTTCTTATTTCTTTTGTAATTCATATTACCTAATCATTTATTTTTTATCGTGTCCAATGTAATTATGTACAATAATTTGTTACATTAGTTCAATTATAATTGATTTATATTTTATAATTTTATCTTTCAAAATTATATCTAAAATTAATTTATGTACACTTCTAAATTTAATCCATCAATAATTTTAAATTTATATATACTTTGTTTTAAATAATTATTCTTTATATGTTTACTACTTATTAAATTATTATGATAAATATCTTAAAGATCATCTTTATATTGATTAAATTATAATATATATCCATATATAAATAATATCACTTCCTTTAATTTTATTAGTTTTTATTTTATATTTAGTTTAACAGAAAAAAAAACTAATATATATATATTATTTTACATTCATAAATATTATTTATATATTTGCTACTTATCTTATTAAATTATTTATGATAATATTTAAATACAAATATAAGATGGAGTGGATGATTGAAGGAGTTTGAAAGTCTGGATTCAAATCCCCTTTAATTAAATTATTTATGATAAATTTCTAAAAATCACCTTTACGTTAATTAAATTTTAACAATATTTATCCATATATAAATAATATCGTTTAATTTTTTTAGATTTTTAAAATTTATATTAAGTTTAGCAAAAAATTGTTAAAATGTTTTCATTCCTTTGCTTATTCCTTTCTCTATTGTTTTTTTTCTTAAGTGAATTTGTATCTTGTTTTGTAATTTAATTTTTAATCTTCTGTTATTATTTTTTTATTCTTAAAATTTTTAAATGTTATGTTTTAATATTATTTTTCATTTATTATTCATATAAATAAAAACTCTCATTATGATTTTTTTAATTATAACATTTAATCATTATTAATAATAATTCTTTTACATAATTTAAAATTCATATATAATTAATTAACTAAAAATTTGCTGTCAATATCTTTATTCATATCTATTTAAATTGCTTTATAAATAGTGCCTCATTTATATTCATTTCTCTTTTATTACTAGTGTAATATAACATTTTTATCCTTTGTCTTCAAATTTATATCATATTTCTTTATTATTATAAAAAAACTTTTTTATTTAATTCTATCTTGTTTTAATGGAATTATTCTCCATTATATTATTTACATTATTAAAATAATAATCTTTGTAATTTATTATACATAAATATCTTTTATTTTATTTTTATTATCATCATCTATTTATTTTTTACAAAACTCAATATATTATATCTTTTTTTAGTTATTACTTTATTACATATTAAATTAATTAATTTACTTATAATTTTATTTATATTTTTTTATTTTATTACTATTAGTTTTATTTCCTATTATTGTTTTTATTTTTTCTTTCATTTTGTTATTACTATTAATTTAATTTTTACTATTTTTGTATTTTTATTTGATATCTTAAATTCTTCTATTATTATTTTGTTATTTAATTCATATTTATTATAACAATAAAATTTTCAACTATTAATGTTTTATATTATAATTCAAAGACAAATTTATGATTTTATTTTTAATATTAAATTTCTTTTATAATACTGTTTCTATACTACTTTCTTCATTTATACATTTTTACTAATTAACATTTTAAGAAGTTTTTTTTTCTTTTCTATTGAAATGTTATGTTTTTATATACTTCATTAACATCTTCTATAAATTGATTTTTTTATCTTTGTTTTTTATTAAATATTGGTAAATAATTATCTATACATAGGTTTTTATTAATATAGATTTATTTTTACTATTAATTATATGTATTTCAATCTTATACTATTTAACTCACATATATGTATAACAATAATTTTTTAGAGCACAAAATAATTGTGTTTAGTTAATCAGAAATGTGATATAAGGTTTAAGAAATTCATCATCTAAGATATATATAAAATAAAAAAAGATGTTCTGTGAATATGCCACAATATCATAAACTTAAGAAATTAAAAAAGACATTCATTCTACTTAGACTAATCTATAATAGGAGAATATAAACAAGCAATATAATCTCAGAAGCACTGTCAACCAATGGCAACTAAGTAGTTTTCCAAATCTAAAAAATCATCATAATTTAAAAACATGAGCAAAAGTATTTCATAAATTTAAAAATGTGGAAGAAATTAATTTACATAAAACTTTTATTGGTTAAAAAACAATTATAAAACCTTAAAAAGGTTTTCATTAGCTAATTAATAATAGTGATTATAATGTTTTAGGCTATATTCACATCTTTTATTTCAGAAGTCAATTAGCAACTCCCAAAGCAATTACAAAAACATTACAAGTCAAGAAATTTCTTAGCCAATCAATGAAGTTTTTAGATAAATTTGAAAATGTAATGTTTTTTTTAAAAAAATTTGATCATTAGCTGGAATGAAATACTATTTTAAACTATGTACAGTACCATCTGCTGCAGTTAGTTTGTGCAAAGGATCTGTTATATTTGATAGAACCTAGGAAATTATCTATTGAAAAATGACTTGAAATCAAAAATTAAAATAATAACTATGTCAAATTGTAAATTTTCTGATTGAAAAGATAGGTTATGTAATAAATATAATCATCTTTTAGTAGTAGATGACAAAGTAATTGCCACAAAAATCAGAAATTTTCACACAATTATCAGCTTATTTCCAAATTAATAGTAAAAGAAGTAATCTAAACAAAATTTAGAATATGTGGAATAGAGACTAGTAAAACAATAAAGAATGTCACTTTAGAAAAATGATATATCCTTTTTAATTTTTAAAAAATAAATAATTTATAGATTCATGATTAGATTTAAAAATAATTATCACAAATAATTTTGATTGACTTCATGCATCATGACTAGATAAATAAACATAAACATGATTAAAATATATAGTATTTTTAAAAGATAATCTAGCATTTAGTCTTTAAGAGAATGAAATACCATTACAATGACAATCATATTGCTAGAATATTTTGTGATAACATTCCAATGTATTATATATATATATATATTATATATTATATATATATATATATATATATATATATATATATATATATATATATATATATATATATATATATATATATATATATATATATATAAATACCACTCACTTTATATTTGATGATAGATTAGTTAAGCTGTATTTCATATTATTAATTTGTTACCTAATGATAACCAACTAAAGCTTTATCATACATATGATCTGAATATGCAACCAAAAAAAAAAAATGAAAACATTTAACAACCATAGAATTTATCAGTTAGTAAAATCTTGATGTTCATCACATCAACATGAGAAGAATTAGTCTCTAGATTAGATTCTACATACATCTCATATTATTTTCAGAAATAATAAACAAAGCTAGCAATAATTTTCAAGAAAATCCAATCAAATTTAATTTTAGCTTTTTCTGTTTCAAAAGAGTATATTGTTCAAGTAATCCACAAGAAAAAGGCATTTGCATTATATTTTTAAATAATCAAAGAAGAATACATTTCAATATTTGGAAGTTCAGACTTAAATTTTCTTGGTATACCATACCAAAATATCAAGCAAATAATCTGATGTCAAAATTAAACATCTCAAATTAGTTTGATAAAGCACAAGGCTCTTTAAAATTTATCATTTTCTTTATATTATCTAAACATTGAAGGAAAGTCAAGTACTTATCACTAAGATCAATTGAATATCTAATTAAATAAAAAACTAATTAAAACTTTTTGAATTTTCATTATAGATCACAACATTAATGATAGTACATTTATAGTTTTTACAAATTAAAAATATTTAAAAAAATTAAATTTGAAAATGACCATTCAATAAAAGAATAAATATTTTTTATAAATGTCAGAATAAATGCTCTTACTGTTAAAATTAATTAAGGCCAATGGATTGTATAAAATTATACAACTTCTATATTATATTACAATGACTTTTAATATATTTAGTAAGTTATGAATGATCTTATTTAAAGTCCATCTAGTTTAATATTATTAACATTCTCACTGCATTTTATACAAAAAAAATTCATGAGTAAAAACTCAACTTCATATATATATAAGTAAAAAAAACTGAACAAAACTAGAAGGTAAAAATTACAAATAAATTTAAAAATGTATGCTTTGTAAGTTTAAATAGCATTCAGCTATAATCAATTATCTAATGTGTATTGAAATTTTTTAGAATGATAAAGTTTATTTTCTCAAAAGAGCTGTAATCAGTTGGGTTACATGGCACACAGCAACATAGATGTGTGTGCATATATATATATAAAGTAAAGGAAAAGTAGAAATAAACACAGACATAAATTTTTGTAGATATTTTCTACATTTCTAGAATAAATAAAGGGTTAAATAACTCTAAATTTAAAATAAATTTTATTATCAAAATAAATATTTAAAAATGTCTGATAAATAAATTAATATTGTATTCTGATTTTGAATTTAAAAACAAGCATGATTTATTTTTTAAATAATACGTATATACATTTCTTTAATCTATTTTTTAAAATCTTCATAGATTAAAAATTTCAAAAAGTAGCTTTTAATTAAAAGTGATTGGAAAAGAGTAAAAACATATATATGGCACTTTAATAAAAATCTAAAAGTAGCTTTTGATTAAAATTGTTTTTAATCAAGATATAAATTAGTTGAAAAGAACTCTGTTTTCAATTACAGTTTTTTTATTCTCTTAGATGACTCTTATAAAAAAGACTGATAAAAATATCAGTTCAGTTTTGGTTTTAATATTTTGAGAAGCAATGGCCAAATTGTCCAGATGCCATGTTTGGTTTTAAGTAATGGCTAAATATATCAAAGAGCTGGCCAGAAGGCTTGGACAATAATATTTTTGAGAAGCAGAATAGCTAGCTACAAAGTTCTGGTGATGATGTAGCTGAAGTAAAGACATGATGAAGCGGCTACTCTACAGTTCAATGGTGGAGTCTGAATTCACATGAAAAAAAATAACCTGTTGAAATTCATAACTACAGATATCTACTAAGAGGACAATTGCTTGCCTGAGATCTATCAAACCAAGACAGCTTGCTGTCTAAAGTCCATCAAGCCCTAGCCAGAAGGCAGCTCATGGCATGCCAACAAATTACCTGAATTATATCTATCTTGATGATGACAATCACCAAAACCAAGCCCATCAAGAGAAAACTTGATGGAAAAATTGGTATATATATATATGCTGCTGTTTATCTATACATGCAGAGAATCATAGACAAACATGTCATGTGTATATACAGTGAATTATTTTATTTTAATATTCTTTGGTCTGAAATGATATTTTAAAAATTAGAGATATATATAAAATGATTTTATTTTTTTGTTTATTAAAAAAGAGATATTTTAAAAGTGAAACAAATGCAAATAATTTTGCTCAAGTAAAAAAAAATCATAGTGAATAGACCATTCTAGAAGTGTTGATAATTAATTAATCAACAATCAAAAAGTGATCTGTCATAAAATTGACTTTATTTTCTTTAAAAAAAAACTATAATTAGTTAAGAGTAACCTGATGAAAAAACAATTTTTTTAAGAATAATCTGTCAAAAAGTATTAAATAATAAAATATACCTGCTGGAGGTTTAACTTTTATCAATGGTCAAGAAATTGATTTTTTTTTTAAAAAAAAAAAAGTTATTAAACTGTTATGAAAGAATTAGCAACATGATTTTATATACTTTCAATATAGGATTAATTATGGAAAGTATATTTTGAATAACTTTTATTATTATATCAAACTAAAATATATAAATATCAGTGTGTGCATAAATGGCTAAATGCACACACATGTATATTAAATCTTGTCCTATACAAAGGAAAATGAGTTTTTGCTACTATCAAATATAATAGAAAATGAAATTCATTTATATAATTAATCAATTATTGTACGGCACATATGTGCACAGATTATGTGTGTTTTGAGTAAACCTATTTAGACATGAAAAATGTAATCATTTTTTATTATTAAATGCCATTTCTAATATGTCCATTTCTAAATTGTACTGCACTCTGTGTGCATATATATATATATCAATGAGTGTCAAATAGAACATATATGTAAAATTTTAGTCATTTTAAAATTTAACTAGATATCAATTGAAATATATTCCTTGTAAATTATAAAACCATGTCTGTGCAGTTATATATAGACATTTATGTAAACTCATTATGTGGCCAGAGCATTAATGATGATCAGCATGTTTTAATGTCTCAGTATTGTTTAGATTTTTCTGGTTATAGTGTTCTAATGGATGAACACTTAGTTTGTCCATCCAAATAAGGTTAAAATAATTGCTTAAGCTGGCAAAGGTTCAATAGTTAGACTGGTCTACAGAAAATACATTTCAAATCCAGTCACCAGATTGACTGTTGATTTATATTTTGTATTGTTCAAATCCAGCCATAAGATAGAGTGTTGAATTTATTATGATTTTATTTTGATTGTTGATCATTCATGATGATGAATGGTTTTTACTTTTGAGTGAGTACTTTTACTTACTTTTACAATTATAATGCTGATTGATCTATAGTTAATTATACTTGTAATTGTTCTGTGGGGTAACTAGGCTGATCTCTCTCTAAGAGATTTCATGATATCATGCTCTCTGTATAGATAATAGATAATATTACTTATATTATTGCTCATTACTTTATAGTTTATATTAATTTCATTAAATGAAATATTTTCCATCACCCCACTAATCAACCAATATCCATCCCATCCTGTTACAGTACTTATAATATCCTCTTTCTATCAGATGCTTAAAAATAACCAATAGTAGTCATTGGAAAAAATATCTGAATTGCAGCAAATATTTTCTTAGTTCATTATGTGGTATCATCATCATAAACCATTATTAATCCACTGCAGAATAAAGGTCTCTCAAAGTTCAATTCATCTTCTCTGATCTTTAGCTTCTCTTCTCCACATCACCCTGTATACTTTTTTATTTCATTCATTCATCTCATATGTGGTCTCTTTCTGGGTCTTTTACAATCTCTTGGAATCCAGTTTAAGATTTCAATTGTCCATATATTATCATCTTTTCTAGCAATATGTCCAGCCCAACTACACTTCAGTCTTTTAATTTTTTCAGTGAGGTCAGTAACACCTGTTTGTTCTCTTACCCATATATTGCATTTTCGATCTTTTCTTGTTACTCCCAACATGCATCTCTCCATACTTTTTTGAGTGGTCTGAAGTCTCTGTATTGCTCTTTTATTAAGTGTCCAAATCTCAGATCCATAAGTAAGAACAGGTAAAACACATTTATTAAAAACCTTCCTTTTCAAACACATAGGCATATTTTCTTTTAGTATCAAGTTATTTCTACCAAAAGCATTTCAACCAAATTTAATTCTATGTGGTATAGCATAGCTAATTTAAATTACTATAAGTAATAATAGCTCATACTTCTTCACATGATAGGAACTATTTTATAAAAGGTAAAGTGATTTATTTTAAATGCTTCATGATTTTTATCACTAATTAAAAAAAAACAGCCAAATGTCAGAATCAATGTCCATTATATATCTTCAAAAATATCCACATTTACCAATCAAAAAATTTGAAATAAACTTTTCCCAAATGCCAAACTGAGTTAAACATTTGGTTATATCTAAATCTTTATTTTATAGCTTACATATAAACTTCAACCTGAAAAGAAATTCATTTTACTAAAAAAAAAAAAAAAAATGTGATTATCATTATATTATGTTTTCGACATCTTTAATGAATCAAAGAAATCATAAAAACCTGCTAATGTTTATAACATCCAATACACTTTTCTAATTTTCACTATATATGGAAATGAACAAATATTAAAGTGCTTATTTGTTTTTTAGTTGTTTTTTTTTTTTTTACTGTTTTCAGATGATTTTCTTTTTTAGATTAATTCTTAATGTTTTGAATTTGACGTTAAATAATATAATTCGTTTATTTATTGTTTTATTTATTTAAAAAAATAAATCAAACCATTTGCTATATAATTTGATGTAGCTGGAATATTTCAAAATTTTACATTTTCCAAGTCTTCTTTGCTTTGCCCAAGTTGCGATGCATTAAGATATAATTACTTATTAATGAAAGCTATTTTTTTTTTTTTTCATATGTCAAATGCGTTGACCGGGAAGCGAACCCGGGTCAGCTGCTTGGAAGGCAGCTATGCTAACCACTAGGCCACCAACGCTTGACAAAATTTATTTATATTTTTTTCACTATTAGCAAACCTTGATTTGCTGCTGTTTTTTTTTTTTTCAATTAATAATTATTTAGTTTTGTTGTTGAATAGTTTATTTTTTATTCCTATTCAAATGCTCTACTTGTTAAAAATCATTTGCCTCTATTTGCTAAGGAGATTTCCGCTCACCCCAAATAACAATTTATTAAATACGATAGGATGTTTTTACAAGAGAAATGGCATTTTGTTACACAGGCAATGTTTACACAAATTTTAGAGGGTTCATTTGGAGATTTCCCAATAACTTCTGGGTAGATGTATGTTGCCATCTGAAAATGTTCAATAATCTTTTGTTGGTTTTTTTTTTTTTCCGGTGTATTGATATAGTCTCTTATTAGTACTGTAACTTTATTGTATTTGTGTAACAGTTACATGGTTAGAGGAATGTTTTATATTCTCTCCTTTGTTACTGGATTGTATTATTGTTTCTAATTCTCATTTTTGATTGTACATATAAGAAAAAGGTTTAAAAATAAGTTGGTAAAAAACTGTGCTATACGAACAAATAAAGTTATTAATAATTTCAGTCTCTAACAATGAATATATATATATGTGTGTGTGTGTATTCATTTTTTTTTGTTTTTAATGCAAAAATTATAATGTCATCATTCTGTTGTCATTAACTCATTATACTGTTAATTTTTATTTAATGTAAACTTAAATATAAATTTTTACCATCTCTATATAAAATTCTATTTTTATCAGAAGATTAAAAAAAAAACCTTCTGATAGTGAAACTTTTTATCAATTGTGAAGGTGAAAAGACACTCTCATCTTTTCTTTTTGTATCAAAAAAAAAATGGGGGAGGGGACTTTTAATAAGTTTAACTTTCATAATGTAAAGAGGTTAAAATGAGAAAAGAAAGAGTGAAATTAATGATATTCAGTCAACTGAAGAGTTAAAAACTTATTGCATTAGCCTCTGTTAATATCTCTCTTAGAGACAGAAATCCCTTACAACTTAAGGTTTTGTCCTCTTACTTTTGAGATGTTATAAAACCTTTTTGACAAAAATCTAACAATAACTAAATAATAAAGCATTTAACTATTATTAGCCAGATTTGATGGGAAAGTTTTGATATCTTTCTGTTATTAAACTTAAAAGTTAAAATTTTTTAAACTTTCATAACAAGCAAAGTAATTCTAATTAAAAAGAGTAGTTATATGTTTATAAATAATGAAAGTTACTAGTAATATTTTATACAGATATAATACCACTAATTTAATATCCTTAATTTATAGACTTAACTGGAAAACGATTTTTTCTTTTAGATTAAGTGAACATGAAACAATAACTCAAAATTATACAGTTTACTTCCTAATTACAATTTTTAAAGCACCCATAGTTCCTAAAAATTCAAATAATTATTCATATCTACAAGTTTTGTGCATTTATATTTTTGATTCATTAAACTTGTTTTTATAAAAAGACTTAGAATATATTTATTTTTATAGCACTGAATCAACTTCATACAATAATAATCAAATGTATACTGATTATTTTTTCTTCTTCATTTCTTTGTATAAAATACAGATCAGTGTCAGTTAATTTTTTTTTTAAGGATTAATAAGTCTTTATTAAAATTATTCAGTTCTATTTTCAAAATTGTGAATTAATTAAGCAGAACCATTGGAATAAGAAAAAATAAAATCTAGTGCTCATAACAATTAGGCTTATTAATTTACAGACATTTATTGAACTATATATTTTTTAAAATTTTATTTTCAAATATATTTCTAAACAATTGCTCCATAGCTTTGAAAAAAAAAATCAAAGAGTTAAAAATTAGAACTTTATGGTTGTGAATTTATCAATTTTACATATGTGTCCACATGTATATGTTATCTTGAATAACCTATGCCAATAATTTCCTTATGCAATTAGTTAATCATGTCCTTAATTTAAGTACTCAGCCCATCATATGGTTGCTGCTGTGAATTGTTAAATAAAAATGATTTTAAGTGGGCTCCAAATATAAAGTTAATATTAGTGATAATTTTATTAATAAAATAAAACTGACTAATTTGTCAAAAAATAAAGATCATATTTCATTTTTCATGTAAATGTATGTAAACATAAACCATTAAAACATTACATAATCATCTTGATATTTTTTTCATAGCTACACTATCTTATGTTTGTATTAATTTTTATTATTATTTCAGTGCAGATAATTTTAAAGTTAAATAATTTATAAGCATATGTATTGTAATAATCAAAATATGCAGCATATCAAGTTGATCCTAAGAACCAGCCAACTCAATGTGTGAGTAACATATAAAACCTTATCACAAACAATACAAATCCAAACATCATCATTACCTACTGTTTCAGAGATAATGAGTATATTATCATTTATTCACATTATAGCAAACAACAACAACAAAAAGAAATAAAGTTATAAAGGCATTTCATATATATATATATATTGTAAATATCAATAGGTCGATATACGTTCCATTACAATATATATATATATGGGGATGAAGGATAACCCCTGTTCTGCAGGTATAAAAAATTATGGTGCATGCTTAGGGTACAGGAAATTATTTAAATAGTGTTAGGTTAATTAATTGAATGCATGTTTAATTAAAACCTTAATGTTCTAGGCTACATTGACATTAATTTGGTCAGAATTTAAATATAGAGTACTGCTGACTCTCTTAGACAATTTTAACTTAACTAATTTTATAAACTTATCATGACTGCAGACTAAGAAATATCACTATAATCACTAACTCAGTCTAAATAGCATTGCTGTTTATTTCATAATTATAAACATGCTTTATAAAATCATCAGCTTAACATTATGTGTTACATATGTGTGTGAGATATGGACATTATTTATATTATCTCAAGCATTTCAATAATTCCTGGATGGATAGTGTCACTCTATTTAGAAATACTTTAATAAAAACAAATTTAAATGTGTAGGATAACCAAGTCAGGTTCAATATATATATATATAATTTAACAACATCCATTAATGAATTCAATCATGGAATAATTAAAAGATTCTGGCAATTTTCATGATCTGATTAGATCTAAGCATTCAAATATAAGAGGACAGGCACAAAGAGGAGATGATAAACATACTATTAAAACATATTTTAATTATAAATTTTATTAAACGCACATTATTATATTAAGTAATATTTACTACCTTAGGAATAAGTGTCTGAAAAATTTGAATTTTTCAGACGCTTATTCCTAAGGTTACAGCCTTAGTAAATATTACTTAAAACATATTTTATAAAAAATATTCCCAAGATACTAGAAAAATATATAAATAATTTACTGAGCCACTAGGCTGTGAGAAGAGATGCCCAGTTAAGAAATAACAAAATGTATATGCAGTGTGCAAGCCTTTGTGTGGACATACAAGAAAGAAAAGGTACATTGGATTCACAGTTATATGGATCTAGCAGGAAGTATTCATCTGCTTGAAAACGAATACTAGAAAATAATTACAACCTCAAAAGAAAATATTAATGAAAATTTCTTATTAAATTTTAAGTGACTGGTTGGAAGTTAAAGTTCACATGTCCTAAACATTACATGTCACATAAGCAATAGTATGCTATACATAAACATGAACTTAAACATGAGCATGAACTTAACACATATATATATCCTGAGAAATCTTTCTCATGACTATAATATATGATTAACAATAACTAAAATAAATAACCCGTCTAGGTAGGCCTTGACTTCATCCAAACATTATTAGCACAAATACATGCACTCTTTCCTAATGTAGATTTGCAATTTGATATATGTAGCCAGAAAATGAGTTACAAACTTTAAACTCATTAACACTTTCTATAGTTGATTAAATGTACTTAAACAAACAAACAAACAAACAAACATCCTATCATGGCTACCATATTATTGTGGGAAACTTTTATTGAAATAAACTGATCATATGTATTACAATAGCTTTTTTAAAACTTATTTCTCCCCCCCTCCTTGCATTAATTTTGTTTATATATTTATAAGGGAATTTGAAATTTTATCTCTAACTACTTGGATACATAATACTAAGGAAAAATACTCGAAATTAAAGAAAATACGAGTAGGATAGCGTTGCGAGGAGAGTGCAACATTTAAACAATGAATATTTTTCACTACGATCTCATATTCCCACACACACGGCTTTAAAATATATACTTATAAAATATAGGGAACTAATTAAGGACATTCTATCACTAAAACAGAAAATTGCACACATTATATAAAATAAAATTAAAGAAATAATAGACTTATATGAAAATCAGTAGAAACAAGATATATAAATAAGTTACTGACACTTTTCCATGGCAAGAGGCTATGGTGATAGTCCTAAAAATGATGACTCATGTAGAAGTCTGGGGTTTAAACATACCTATGTTGATGAGTAAATCGTACAGCTTCCCTTGAGATTATTATCTATTGTAGAATTCCTTGATATATATATATTAGACAAAGCTTTAAACATCTTAATTTGCAGAACATTTCTTTTTTTAATTCACTTTTCAAAATACTTTGAAATACTGTCTGTTGTGAGGGAAGCTTCTTAGATTATAAAATATTTGATTATTATCTGCTGCTTATTAAATATATATATATATATTCAATATTTAAATAGTATAGGCTAAAATGATATAAAAATTAAAACTAAAGTGAATCATTTGTTATGTTTAAATGTAGTTTATGTGGCTCCTTTCATACCCACATACATACAACAAAAACGTTTAGTTAAACTAATTGCTTAAGATTAAAACAAATATATGTAAACACATATATATTTAGTATCAGTATATATGTTTAAAATGTATATTATATAGGGTTTGTAATTATCCATGATTTGACATATCTACATAAGAGAATGGATTTAAATACTGTAGCTATAATGGAACAAAGGTACTATTTTAATTATTGTACAATAAGTTCTCTACTTACATAAGTAATTTATTCAAGGACTTTTTGCATAAATTAAATTTTATCTAAACTAAATACTCTCTCTCTTTAGTTGTATATTTACAAACAGATGTGATACAGAATATTCAAATATTTTTTTTTAATAAATAAAAATAATCATTACAGTATGTCGCAAAAATGTTCACATTGCACGAGACACATCAGATTATTTGTGCTTTATATATTTTAGTATCATGTTTATTTTTTATTTTTAAATATTGTGAGAATGTTAGTTAAATATATCATAATTCCTGCTAAGAATAATAAAGACCAGAGATCATGAAAGATTAAAAATTACTTTTGAGTTTTTCATGGACGATAGAAATTATTAAATTATAGTGACATAGGCTAGGTTTTCATATATTTAATAAAACTCCATATCTACTATATTTTGTTCCAAGATTCTATAGCAGACATTAGTCAATAATATATAAATAAAAACACACAGATTTTTATAATATAAACATTAAATTAGCATAGCTCAATATATATGTAATTAATGGAGTAAACTACTCTCCCTTCACTCTTTGAATAAATAACACTCTTTTTTGAATGGTTGAATTAAAGAAGAAGAGGAAAAAAAAAAGAAGAGGAAGAAGAAAAAGAAGAGAAAAAAGAGGAAGAGGAAGAAGAATCATCATCATCTAAATATATATATATAATAATTTAAAGAATTAAAACTATAAAAATAAAAGCTTGGAAAATTTTAAAAATTAAAGTTTATGATAATTAATTATTATATCTAATATATATATTAGAAAATCTAAAAGGAAAAAATATATAAAACTTAAAAAAACTTTTACTTAAAATACTATATTAGTATTATTATCTATTTAAACCTTGTTCAAGCAAGCCTAAAAGATGAGATTAGGCTACTTGTATACACAATTGTCTAATCACACAAAGATGAATACTAAAGGATTTTTTTTTTTAAAAAAAAAACTGACTTTTTGTAATGATTGAGTTGCATACAATAGTTATGCTGATTTAAAAACTTGTAGCAAAAATGTAAAGTTTGTACTTATAAAACTACCGATATTTGTTTTGCATCTGTGTTGAGAAATTTAAATGAAACAAATTTTTGTCATTTGGGAAAATTTTGGAGAAATGCTAATCACTACACATGCATATGATATCTTTAAATAATTTATTTTTCTTTAAAATGATATTTTTAAAATTGCAGTAACTCTTATAGTTTCTCTTTTTTTCCAATGACTTTTTTTTTTTTACATAAAATCTTTTTTTTTAAAAAAAAAAAGTTGGTTTTTTTTAAATAAAAACCAAAGAAATTATTCAAGTTCAAACATTTTAAAAATGAAATGATAGAAACTTTCAAGATAAGTACAATATTAATCTATTTCAAATTTATTCTTTAAAAAGTTTAAATTTTTATTATAAAAAATAAAATTAAGTTTATCAATTATTTGTAGAATAAATTGGCATTACATATATTTTTATGCATATTGGTTAAATGTAGTTATTAATATATATTTGCATTTCCAAATTATAATAAATCAATGTTATTAAATAAATATTTGTTAATAAATTATTATATAATCTAATATTTATTTTGTTAGACAAGATACATCCTCAAATGGATGATTTCTACTTAGGATTTAGATTTAAAATGAAATAAAATGTTGTGATTTAAAAAAAAAAACTATTAAAAATAATACTCAGTAAATATTATTATATGACATTTTAACTGAAATATTATGTAGATTAAGTTAAAAATTGAAAAAATATGCTATTTAAAAATGATATATGAATATTCATAATTTGGGAATAAATTTAAAATTAATAGCTTTAAAAATGTTTCAATTCTTTATTTAAGATAATGTTTATATTTTCTCAGCTTTCTTGTTATTTTATGGTATCTTAAACCACTAAACACCACATGATCACCATTTCTTATGCTTGCTCACTATTATATGGAGATTTTACCTGTTTTAATGATATCCTAAGTTTATAAAACTTAAACTTAAAACAATATTTTATCATTATTATTATGTAATCTAATGTTATCATGAAATTTACATCTTAAACTAAATGCATAAAAAGTCAATATGGTTTATGTGGAAAAAAAAGTGAAATTGTTATATAAAAAAATTAAAAATTCTACCAATACTTATGTAAAGTAGTATGTTTATTTACTTAATTAAAAAAAAAAATGAATATTTTTATTAGAAGACATATAAAGTGATATTAATTTGTTTTGATCTTATTGATTAATAATCAGTAGTTGATGACAAATTCAGGACAATGTCTGGTCAATATTTTTCTCTTGCAGATATTCTAATATATATATATGTTCATATGACTATTTTCATGGGTTGCAGATATAAAAAACATATTTTGCAGGTTCATCTGTGTAAGATTTTATTTTTAAAAACTCCATGGGAAATGAAAATTATATAATTGTAGAAGTCCTGTAAACAGAGTTAATAAAACTAGTTGTAGAGACCCTGAAAATTCCACAATTAAAAATAGGGATATAAAATTGAAAAGTTAAAAAATTAATAATAAATAAAAATTTGGATAAATTTTTTTTTTTAAATTTCCCCTCCAAATAGATGAAGTTTACGTGTCATCACATTTGTTGACACAATTTGGTTATTTTAGTATTTCAATAGCTTCTATGATCTTATATTGGTGTAGGTTTTCACATCTTTGAATATGATACTGGTCTTAGAAAAATCAATATTGTGACCTGAAGCCATAGCAATGATCAAGAGTTCTGTTGATGATGAATTTTTATTTATTATTAATTTTTCAATTTTTTCAATTTTATACACCTATTTTTAGATGTGGAGTTTCCAGTGCCTCTACAACTATTTTTTGTTAACACTGTTTACAGCGCCTCTACAATTACTTAGTTTTCATTTCCCAGTTAAGGGCTTGGGTGTTTAAGTTGAAACATTGGAGTTTTTAAATTAAAATTTTACATGGATAAACCCACAAAGTATTATATATATAAACATGTTCACTGCCTATCAGAAAAAATAATTTTTTGTGAGCGATTCATTATTTAATAATCTGAAGAGAACATGACAAAATACAAAAAAGTTAAATGATCTTAAATCAAGTCACCTTCTTTATTAATAGTTCCGTATATATTGCCATTCATGATTTAAAACATATAATGTTACTGTCTTGACAATAATCAGTTCTGATAAAAAAAAAAAATGCAATTCTGCTTAGAAAATATCCAGTATATATGTAAAATTATAAACCAAAAGATGATTATTACTTATCAATAAATGCAACAAAACTACTTAATTTGCAAGATCTTATATAGGAAAAATTGAAAGCAATATTTTATATATATATTAATTATGAATAGACATATTTATTATTAACAAGTAAAATTTCTGAAAAAAAAAGTTTTAGACCATTTCAAAATATAGCACTGTTAATTGCCGTTAAAAGTATAGGAAAGCATACCAAATTTATAAAAATATCATTTTCTTTTGTTTGTTTTCTAATGATTGTTTTTTTTTTTTTTTTTTTTAAAAAAAAAAAGGGTTAAGAGGGCTTACAAATACAATTTTTTTTTTTTTTTTTTCAAAATAATAATAGTCGAATGGTAAGTTGCTCAGGAGGTCATGTGATATTTAAGCAGAAGAAATGAGAGCTTGAACTTTGATCCAGGGATCTCTCAAGTTCATTACTCTACCAATGTAATAAACTGCATAAAACCAAAAGAAATCATTAAATATAATAAAGTAAAAAGAATACTATGTGCCAAAAAAGTATGTTTGCATTTAAAATTTAAAAAATTATGCTGATTCTACTTTGCAAACTTTTAACAGAAGTTTTAAGCATATATATATATTTGAAATAATTTTGCTTATTAAAATGAGAAATTTTTTTTTCTTTTGACTGATTTTCTCTCTAGTTACCAAAAAAATATTAATAGAATGAACCATATATATATGCGTGTGTGTGTAATCAAATCTAATTTATAAATAGTATATTTTTTTACATATGACAAACTTATAATATATGTGTGTTAATATGCTAATATTACTATTTTATGACTTTGTTAGCGACATCTAGTATCTTCTAGATGTACTAACCTATCGTTTATAATACAGTTATTTTCAATATTAACAAGATCAATGTCCTTCTATGATCCTCTTTTACTTGAAATTTTTTTTACTGCCCTTACAAATTGGCCATTAAAATAAATACAATAAGAGAATAATCTTTTATTATTATTTTAAATTGAATTTGTTTTGAAGTCTTTTTTTAAAAGTATTATTATTATTTTTCAAATTCCCTGTAGAGCAAAAAAAGAAAACAACATTGTCATAATGAGCATTCAAAGTCATTGATTGATAAAGCAAAAACTAAATTTTTCTATTATTTCTATAAATCTTTTTTAAATTTGAAATTAAAAATATGTATTTGCTTGATATTAAAAATGAAGTACCTAATAGTCATTTCGATTTGTTGTTGTTGTTGTTGTTTTTATAAAAAAAACAACAACATAATAGTCATTTCTTCTATATCATAAGTTTATTCAAGCTTGTTTATATTGTATCGTTAATTTCATATCACAAAAACACTATGATATAAGATTATTTTCTAGAATATAAAATGAAGAGTGCATAAAAAATATATTATAATGTATTTATAAGTATATTTGTCTGTATATATATATTGCAACAAAATCAAAAGTGCAAAGAGAAATATAGATGATGCCAAATACATATATTAGATCTGGCTAAACATTAGATGTGCCATTTAAAATGAAATCAAATGAAGAAACAAATACATATAATAAAGCTGGACATAAATAGATGTGCTACTTATAACTGAATGTAAAAGATAAATAGTGGCCATGCTATAAATGTGCATTAAAAAAATGTATCTGATTAACTCAGAAGATGTAAATGATCAATATACCTCATATTGCAATCATTTGTATCTGAATGTAATAAATCAATGTTTATTATTGCCTATTGTAACAAAACATTTTGTTATGTTCTTAAATTTTACGAGATTGTAACGTACGGTGGCCGTTTGAGGGCGCCACTAAACATTTCTGTCTAGACTGTATTATAAAATTTTTTTTTATAATAATGGTTAATTTATTTACGAATAGCAATCACCAATTGCAAACCTTAAAATTATTTTCTTTTTAACAGACCAAAAGACTACAAAATGAAAGATAATAATTAATTATAATAACTAAAAAAAACAGATAGACACTTAAATATTGTTGAAATATTTATTGACCTTTATTCTAACTTGTTGGTTATTCCCTTCCCTCGCATTTGTCAAATCAAACCCTCCCGATCCTTTTTCTTTCTAATCAAGATTTAGCATGTATCGTTCTTGAAGGATCATGCGCTGTCACTTTACCAATTATACAATATTTCATCAAATATCATGGTATATATCTATGAGTGAACTCAAGGGCGACTTACTATAAGAGTGCATTTGTTAAAAATAAATGCACTCAAACCTCCTCTTTCTAATGTTAAATCTTTTACTTGTCCTTAGATCGAGTATACAATTTTTCTTATCCCTATTTATACATTATAAGAACAGCAATCATAGAAACTAAAGGTAAGTTTAATTAATAGGCCGTAACAAAAAAATTAAATAATAAAAATTAATATAATGTGGGTTAATTTAAATTAGTAAGCACATCTACTTAAAGACTATATCCCCCCTTTCTTTGCTGAAACTTTGAGATATTTGAAGTGAAGGCTTTTCTTTCTTTTTTTAAAAATCTATTATGCAAATGTCTCTTGAAATTACAACAAAAAAAAAGTCTATTTACCCTGATCGATCAGTGTAGATCCTGTGTGGTTTCTCCTTGGCTAGCTCTCTATGTCCGGCATTTACAAGGCAGTTCCAGGTGGCAATAGCAAGAGGTTCCCAAAAGGGAAAGTTCTGTTAGCTCTAGCTGTTCAACATTTTCTCCTTGTGCTTTTTAGGTCTTTACTATTCAACAGTCTGAGCCGAATTGAAACTTATAGATTAGATATTGACCTCGGCAGAAATCTAATTAATTTTTGAACAAAAGAAAAGTCCGTAATTATATATTTTTTCTTCCAAAGTCTCAGTTCACACCTTTAATATTCTTTTCTTTTATTTCATATTTTATTGTAAAATTTCAAAGAAACATTCCAATTGAGCAGCAAAATAGATAGCATAAAAATACCTTCACTGTCAAAGTCCCAACAATAGAACTAATTGCTTCCTCTTACTTTCTATCTTTAAGAATTTTGTTTAAAGACTAAACAAAAGACAAACTTTTATCAATAAGCAAGATCTTGATCTAATTTATTTTAACTTCTTAAATCCCCATTTTAAAACTAAGTGTTAATTAATTTTTTTTAAATTATGTATTATAAAACGATATTTATATTTTAACAAAATATATATGTGCGTGTTTATTTATTTCTAATAAAATAAGTTTATTACAATGTATATATTTTATTTTTACAAAATATGTGTGTATATATATGTATGATTATGAGCTGGCAGAAAAATACCAGCTCATTGCACCCTTTCCCAACAAACAAAAAAACTTAAAAAAAACCCTCAATCACACTGTGGAGTCTTTTCCCATTCTTTCTTAGGACTATATTTACTCTTACCCACGGGTTCATTACAATTTCCCCACCTAACTTTAGAATCTTCCCCTTCTTCCGGCTCACTATACTCCATATTGCCTAATATCTCTAGTGCTTCCTCTATTGACAAATGTCGGTTCTCAGCCAACCTACGCTGAACCCCCATCGGAAGATTATATCTTATAGTCCTTAAAATCTGGAATTGATCCATCGGGTAAGCCTCCAGTGCTCTAAGTTTCGCTGCCTGTCATTGAAAAAACTGGCTATAGGTTTCATTTCTATCCACTCTATATTTTTCCCGTGATGTTTTTATATGTATAGCCTCTTGTTTTTCCATGCTCCAGAAACCTCTCAGAATCATTATTTTGTATTCTTGGAATGTTTGAGGACTATAGTTCACCACTTTCCACCATTCTCGAGCAGGACTACTTAAATGGCTCGTCACTATAATGACCTTCTCCTTTTCATTTGACTTATGGAAATAAAAAAAATCATTTAAGCTATCCAAATAGTTGAATGGGTTTTCTTCCCCATCATCTTTAAATACTCTTATTTGGATAAATTTTGCTAATGCTGGCCTTTCAGATTTAGCTTCTTCCTCTACTTCATTAGGTGTCCTTTCCATTAGACTTTGATTCAAATCTCTTACTTTTCTTTTTGGACTCGATTCTATTTCCCCTACGGTCTGTTCTTTCCTTTCACTTTCTATCTTTTCTTCCATAATCTTATTACCTTCGTAACCAGCGCTTACTATATCCCCTTCATCTTTTTTTCACCATTTCTCTTTTCTTTCTTTTTTAATTCATTTATGTCTTTTCTGAGGTCTTGGATCATTACTTTCATTTCCTTAATTTCTTCCCTATCTTTGATTACTATTTCTTTTAGCTCAGCAATAGCTTTTAGTATTTCTTCGAACTGATAATGCTTGGGGTTTTTTAATTGTCACCACCAGGCTTTCTATGGTACTTTCATCTTCACTCATTCTATTTCTTTTTTTTCTTTATTTCAAACTCAAAACTCTTCCCCATTGGGACATTCCTCGCCCTAACCACCCAAACCTACCTTACTCCACTTTTACCCTAATCTCAAGCCGTTTATTTAGTTAATGAGCCCTACACGTTGAGATGCCATTCCCATTTTCTTTATTTTTACCCACTCCTACCCTCTGTAACAAAACATTTGTTACGTTCTTAAATTTTACGAGATTGCAATGTACGGTGGCCATTTGAGGGCGCCACTAAACATTTCTGCCTATACTGTATTATAAATTTTTTTTTATAATAATGGTTAATTTATTTACGAACGGCAAAAACCTTAAAATTATTTTCTTTTTAACGGACCAAAAGACTACAAAATAAAAGATAAGAATTAATTATAATAATTAAAAAAAAAACAGATTGACGCTTAAATATTGTTGAAATATTTATTAACCTTTATTCTACTTGTTGGTTATTCCCTTCCCTCGCATTTGTCAAATCAAACCCTCCCGATCCTTTTTCTTTCTAATCAAGATTTAGCATATATCGTTCTCGAAGGATCATGTGCCATCACTTTACCAATTATACAATATTTCATCAAATATCATGGTATATATCTATGAGTGAACTAAAGGGTGACTTACTATAAGAGTGCGATTGTTAAAAATAAACACACTCAAACCTCCTCTTTCTAATGTTAAATCTTTTACTTGTCCTTAGATTGAGTATACAATTTTTCTTATCCCTATCTATACATTATAAGAACAACAATCATAGAAACTAAAGGTAAGTTTAATTAATAGGCCATAACAAAAAAATTAAATAATAAAAACAATATAATATGGGTTAATTTAGATTAGTATGCACATCTACTTAAAGACTATATCCCTCCCTTTCTATTGCTGAAACTTTGAGATATTTGGAGTGAAGGCTTTTCTTTCTTTTTTTTTAAATCTATTACACAAATGTCTCTTGAAATTACAACAAAAAAAAGTCTATTTACCCTGATCGATCAGTGTAGATCCTGTGTGGGTGGAATATTTCACTCTATATTCTTTGTGGTTTGTCCGTGTCTTCTTCCATTCCTTTTTCCTCAGCTAGCTCTCTATGTCTGGCATTTACAAGGCAGTTCCAGGTGGCAATAGCAAGAGGTTCCCCAAAGGAAAAGTTCTGTTAGCTCTAGCCATTCAACATTTTCTCCTTGTGCTTTTTAGTTCTTTATTATTCAACAGTCTGAGCCAAATTGAAACTTATAGATTAGATATTGACCTCGGCACAAATCTAATTAATTTTTGAACAAAAGGAAAGTCCATAATTATATTTTTTTTCTTCCAAAGTCTCAGTTCACACCTTTAATATTCTCTTCTTTTATTTCATATTTTATTGTAAAATTCCAAAGAAACATTCCAATTGATCAGTGTAATAGATAGCATAAAAATGCATTCACTGTCCAAGTCCCAACAATAGAACTAATTGCTTTCTCTTACTTTCTATCTTTAAGAATTTTGTTTAAAGACTAAACAAAAGACAAACTTTTATCAATAAGCAAGATCTTGATCTAATTTATTTTAACTTCTTAAGATCGGCAGATGTCTATGACATATGAAAAAAAAAAATCCCCATTTTAAAACTAAGTGTTAATTAATTTTTTTAAAATTATGTATTATAAAACGATATTTATATTTTAACAAAATATATATGTGCGTGTTTAATTATGTCTAATAAAATAAGTTTATTACAATGTATATATTTTATTTTTACAAAATATGTGTGTATATATATGTATGATTATGAGCTGGCAGAAAAATACCAGCTCACTATAAATAAATTCGATATAACTAAAAATATATTAAATGTGCTACAACTATTAAGATGCTCAGTCCAGTTCAAGGCCATATGGTATTATCTAAGTATACAAATCATAAATAAAATAGTCATATATCATATTAATAAAGTGCATGGACTTTAAAAGTGATCCTGATCAATGCTACAGAATAAGTTTATATTTATATACATAAACAGCATTCGTATAATTCTAAAAAAAAGTTATATAGAATTCACACACACACATGAACATATCATATTCCATTATTGATAGATGCTTGCTACTTGAATAGAGAAACATATATATTGAATACATTAGTACAAAAGTAAAATAAACAAAATGCTTATTCACTGTAATAATTTAAAATAATGATTAATAATTTTATTAATTAATTAGAAAGAATAAAAAAACATAAAATGTCTAATATAAATTAGTCACCAATAACTCAATTGTATCAGATTCTAATTTATTCACAAAGGTCACACAGATATTAAATAGATAAAAAAACTTGATAAAATGAAGCAACATTATTTTAAATTGTGGCTTACAGATATATATATAGAAAGTGTTTATAAATAAAATACACATAGATGCATTTATACATACATCAGATGATACAAAAGAAAACTCCAATTACTTAATTATCACTTGTTTTTAAATCAACATGCTAATTTAATTTAATTATATATAAATAATAAATGGATCTAGATAAAACAATATGTGTACCCATACAAGCACTTTAGAATATAAATGTAAATATTAAATAATTTGGCGCTAATCTTAAATAGATAAAAATAAAACATTAAATGTAGTAATATTGTTTAACTCTAAATGATAAATGAACATGAAAAAGATATCTATACACCCTCACATAAAAATATATTTATTACAACAAAATAATTCTTAATTATTAATTTAATCTATGGATACATTATTTTCACAATATAGAAATAATACTTTCTGTGTTTGCATATAGAAAATACAAACATATTGATAATTATTTCAGAACTTAGATTTTATTTAACATTTAATATAAAAATAATTTTAAAATTTGGACCATCATTTTAAACTTTTATAAATATATACTAATCAATATTTTTCTATGAAAATTTACATAATAAAATTTCTTGATCATATTTGTCTTAAAGTTCTCTTTCTCTTGAAACTTTAAACCAGTCTACATCTTTATTCTGCACATTGATATTGAGATTTTTTTCATCTGTTTCCATTAGCAGCTAATAATTAATTTATGTAAAATTATTTATCAATTTTTAACAAAGTAAGGATAATAAACCAGATTTCCTTGTATTTTTTTCTAGCACTAGAATTAATGTTTTAAATATTATGTTCACTAAGTTTCTTTTGCTCACGTTCCTGCACACATGGTAAAAAAGACTTCATGTATTGACAGTATGTATATCAGTGAATTCTTCTAATCAACAAGAGGTTTCCTTTATCTGCTTGTAAACATAAGTAGATTAGCCTCATATACAGATAGTATCTATAACATGCTCTGCTTCACATATATACAAGATAAATGCTGATCATCTTCTACTCAGATTTTATTTTTAAAACCTATTTAAACTTCATCTATAATGAGTGGTGATTGAGCATGTTGTGAGATATGGGTTAGCATGAAAAGCACCACAAACATGCGTGTCTGTGTACTCCAAACTCTAGCTAAATGGAATTCTGCTAGAGTACAGCCATTTTCATGATTCTGCATGTGTTTGTGTTAATACAAGTCTCAATTTTTATTGGGAGATATTAAGAAATTCACAGATTGATAATCAGAAGGATTAAGGTTGAATGTCTTTTTTCTTTTTATTAAAAAGAAAGATTATAATTATAATTCAATTGGTTTTTCTTTATCCTACATTTATCAAAACAATATTCACATTCTTTTGATATGAGGACTAAAATAACTTTTTATTTATTTTTTCTTAATCTTCGTTTAAATATAAAATATATTAAAATTAACTTTTCTAATTAAGTGCCTCTTTAAAAAAAATCTTTGTTAATTCAAAAATAGTTTTCTTCTTTTTGTTAGAGTACTGATTTAAGACCAGTGTTTCCAAAAGTGGGTGGTAAAGACTTCCAGGGGGGTGATAGTAGGTTCCGATCGTCCGGCTTTAACTCGCTCTCAAACTGCTAATTTTTATATATTTTGCCATTTTTATGATTATTTTATAATTGTTTATGTGCAAAAATATATAAAAAAGGGGGATAGTCAGAGTAAATGTAAATGTTTTGCACATTTTTTATGTTTTTTTTTCTCAATTATCAAGTTAAAAGGAATGCAGGTTATTATTGTAAAGGTAATTTTAAATTTTACTAATAGATAGAAGTGGTCATCCCGTGCATTATATTTTTTTGATTAAAAAAATGAAGTAATTTAAGGTCAATATCAGCAGAGAGAATCTAAAAATTTATCATATCTCAGATTTGTTTTGAATCTTTTGTAAAGATGGAAAAAGCTATTTCCATTGTATTAAAATTAGAAATTATATGTAAAATGGAACTCCTTGAAGAATTAAAAGAGTCTGAGTGGAACATGAAAGAAGTCAAAGATAAAAGGTGTAAAAAGCTATATATCTTGGTTAGGATCAATTATCCAAGAAATTGGAGATAATGGCTGTAATAGTGAAAGATGAGTACTCAATTTGCATTGCTATAGTATGCTGTGAAAGGGGAGTCTCTTCTGAGTTTATTGTTTTCCTTGCTATGTTTTGTTGCTGGGCAGTTAAGGGTTTTCTGAATTAAAAGAAATATTGTAGTCGTAAAGCAGTAGAGAATTTTATGAAAGAAGGCAGAGCTGAGCTTAGCTTCAAATTATAGTCTGTCCAGAATTGCATGATCGATTCTTGGTTAGCTGCTGTCTTTTATTATAAAGATTTCTAGAGATAGCTGAGAAATATAAAAATGTCTAAATTTTATCATTAAAATGCTAATGAAGTAAACTCCCAATGTTAGTGCATCAGCCAGACTCCTATGCCGCTATCATGTAGCCATAGATGCTAGCTGCTGCTGATGAACACCTAATGCCTATGCTTTGCTTTAAAGAAGAGAAGCTCTCACCACCTTGTTGTCATGGTTTAAAGTGCACTTAAAAGTTACTAAGTCTGGAGATGGTTAAAGAAAGAAACGAAAATGAAGCCGGATGGTATAATTTTTTTAAAATATATTATCATTACATCCTGTTGCTATAAATTGTATTATGTTTTTTTTTATTATTTGTACTTTTTTTAGTTTCTCCATAAATTGTTATATGATTTTGCCACTTTAAAACAGTTCTACCAAATTAATTTCTGGAATGCTTGTGTGTATGCCGAGACTTAAATATATATATATATGTTTGTTATTGTTTGCTTTTAATACACTGTTTTATTTGAGAAAAGAGAAACTTACTTTGTATGAAATTATTATTATTTTTGTAATATCTGTATGTGATTTTTGAAAATTTACTGGCATACTGATTTGTTTTTTTTTTGTTGGCAGTGGTATTTCCTTTTTGAAAGTGTTTTTTCTTCTCAAAGTGACACATAAAGGTAAGGTTTAGGTTCAGCCTTTCAAAGATATACTGCTTAAAACTTCGTGGTACCAATTAGCAGGGTATTAGAGTTTTGGATAGGGAGAAATCATAAAATATAATTCGATTTTGATTTGATTTCACTCATTTAAACTTAAATTTAATAACTTCATTTTTTTTTCTTCTTGTTATTGATATTGAGTTTATGTCGATGCCTTATTCCAATGCGTGACAATGACATCAGGTTATATCTTGTGTATAAGGTAGACATCATCCAGTACAGTATCATTAGTTGCTATTTACGTCAAAAATATCTAATAGATTGAACACGGAAAACTATTATAGTTGGGGGGGGGGGGCGTTACAAAATTTATGTCTTGCAAAAGGGGGTGGTGGGGTGAAAAAGTTTGGAAACCTATGATTTAGACTCACATTATTTTTTTCAGAATCAGAAATAAAAGATGCATTTGTATCAGGGAAATTTTATTTCTTAAATAATTTGCACTATTTAAAAATATTAAGAATGTTATTATCTACTAAATTAATAGTTAAATCATTCTAGATTTATTTTAATATTTATATAAGTAACGTTTATATGTGTTTATTTTCCCCCCTTTATGCACTTTTTGTAATCAACATTTATCTAAACTATGTTAATCTATGTTTCCAATTTTGTTACACTTTAAACATAAATGTATACACATTATCAAAATACTCATCCGTTGTGTTGTGGCTATTAGAAATCCATCTCATTATATAATAAATTGTTTGTTACTAATAAAATTGGATTTTACTATTTCTATATATTTTATAATAAATACTTTATTCTTATATTGTTTTGTTTTAACAATGTATTATTGTCAGATTATTGATTAGAGAGAATAATATTTTAAAAAACTTAGTGCGTAGTAAAATAATAAGATATTAAAACATCTTTAAATAAATACAAAGAAAAAATCTATTTATATAACATATTCATCTCCAGTAAATAAAAATTATGACCTCACTCTTTCATTGTATAAAATTGAGATAATACTAAATAATAATAATGACGACGATGGTGATGATAATGATAAGCAACAGTTTTAATTATCACTTTTTTATCTTCAATAGATTAAATTAATATATATTTCTTATTTTCTGATTAAGGCTATTTCCAAATGTCTATTAATTCCAAATTAATGTCAAGTCTTACTATTATTTTGCTAAATACTATATGATTGTATTGCTTTGCATCTTTCCGTTTTTCTTTTTTTTTTTAGAGCACCACCTTACTTACATACAAGAGAGTTTTCAATTTTTCTATAATGAGAAATGTTCACAAATGCCTTCTAGGGCATGGGTTTTCTTCCAATGAAAATCATTTAAATCTATTACAATTTTGCAATAAAAAGCAACAGAAGATTAACAAAAATGTAGCATCAAATTATATAAGATTGAATTATTTATTTCCATATATGGATTGGGTATTGTGTGTATACATGTAGCAATATTTGCAAATTATTTATGGATTTAAAAGTGTTTATGTATGTATATATATATTATAGCAGTAAATAATGCTGGAAGCTGGCTCTTCAAATGTTCCACATATTTGAGTTGCAAAATTGTACTGTATAATGGGAAGTAAGATTGTCTTTTTTTATTTAATATTTTCTACGACCTGAATAAGCCAAAACTGTAACTATGAATAATAGATCAATAATAATAAATCCTTCACTTCTGGATAGCTAAACTTATAAAAGATAAAATGTTTTTATATCTAAGACTATTCTATTACATATATGTGTATTTCAAATAAATGTATATCAAAATCAAGAGGAAATTTTATTAATCCTGAAATATATTTAGAATAAGTAAACAAATAATCCTAAAGTTTCTTTTAATGTAAACACCATTCTTTTTGTTTCTATATACAAAATTATAATATCTAATAGTAATTTAATATAAGCAATAGAAAATATTAGTGTATGAGTATTTAATATCTCAGGATAAATATCAAAATGCATAGTGAATCTACTATGTGTGACCATATATTAATGATAAGTGTTGACCTTATAAAGAAAATACAAAAAAACAAAACTAAATTTAATAAAAAATGCATACATTTTATTGACATTTAAGTGAATTCATATTATCATTAATATATTAAATTTATTAAGTGCAAGCAGATAATATAATAATAACATGAAAGGCTAAAATCTTCGACAGATGCGCCTTAAAAATGCAGTCATTATTACATCTGATTGGCAGTCACATAAGCATTTTTAAGGTGCATTTGTTGAAGGTTTTAGCCTTTCACATTATTATTACCATTAATAATAAATGTATTAATGAAGCTATTACAGTCTTTCAAAGTACTAAAGAAAAATGAAAAAAAATCCAAAGTGAAATGTGCTATTTATTTTAGTGCTGTTTTCTATAAGCTAAAAAATCTTAAGCAGGATTATATAAAAAGAATATTATAATTATTCACCAATAAAATAACTAATTTGGAATATAGTTTTATATGTATTTTGCAGGTAAAAGTTTTTCTTCTCTAATGATACATCAAACTTATCTATTTATACAAATTAATACACTGTACAGGTTTACATGTGTATGATCAGGTGAGTCAGCAATATGAGATGGCATGGAGAATTGAGGGTTGTGTGAAAGTCTGAGTTCGAATCTTTTATACTACTTATACAAAATAATATATAGGTAGCTTCTGAACAAGCTAACTTAGAATCACAAGTAATAGCTTATTTAATAAGTGGCAAAAATAAAGTAAATACACAACTATATATATATTCATGTACATTCTCATTTAACTTATATTAAGAAGAATCTTATCATTTCTTACATAAAGATGAAATAGCTACACAATGAAAGGAATTTGCATATCTCAGATAAAACAAGTTTGTAATAAGAGTAATTCACCATCTCTTATACAAATAAAAATTATATATGTTACCATATATGACAATGCCAAGTATAGGAAAACCACTATTCAAATTATTTACATAACAAATCAAGTTTACCAATGCTTACTTCAAGTACTTTGTATCCTTTACAACTCACTAAATGTCAATACAATCCCTTTTACCCTGGAATGATGTATTTATAAAATTTAAAGTTTATAATAATAATAAATTTTAATAATCATTATATAATACTTAATAAATATAACCATTCACACCAAAAACATTATATGGGATGTTGCAAACATGTATTACATATAAAACAAAAAAAAAATTTAAATATTACCTTTGCTATTTTAAAAGAATGCTTCTTTGGGAGATCTAAGAGAAAAAATGCATAGCAACAATTGATAATAAATTATTATTAATGGAAATAATGTCTTTATTTCTTTTTTAATCTAAGTTCTGAATTCAAAGTTCATTTTCACTTCAAATTCCAGTATGGTTCCCAGGTGATATTTGTTGACAAACTAAGAAAGCTTTGATTATCAAAAGAAAGTTCATTTTGGTTAAATATTAAAAGTTCTAAGATAGAGTTCCTTTTTATTAGATAGGCTTTTATTTTATTTTAGGCTTTTGTTTCATTTTAATAATTGCCATAAAGACAGTAGTGTGATAATATGTTGGACTATCTCCAGTATCTATCACTAAATGATGAATGTATAAAAAGTTTTAAACTTTATTTGAACTTTCCAAATACAAACAACTTGTTAGTAATAACACACAATTGGACAATGCCAGTTAGTAATGACACAACCTTTTGAATAATATTATTCTCAACTCTTCTTCAGGTGTTGCTAGCCTAAACAGTGACAATATTAGTATAAGAATTGAAATTGCACCTTTAGATTCTCAAATATTAAATTTTAAGTCAAACATTCTAACCAACTGAGTATGACTTTCTCATTTATGTGTATTAACCTGATTTGGAAATTATTATATTAGTAAAATGGATAGATTCAACCTGGTGTGAAACCTGAAAATATTGTAAAAATAAGATAAATTTAAATATATACATTACCCTGAAAATATGTTAATGGAGAAGCTATTATAATGGACATTCTAAAAAAAGAGAAATTGTTTAAACTCAACAACGGAAGCCAACATAAAAGAAACCTGAAAATTATAACTACCAAAGAAAACCTCAAGAAATAAATTCATAGTAAAAAGGTATTTTCATGTGCACATCTACATTTATAAATAATTTTTAAATTAATCAATCCATTGGTAATAATGATATTAAAATAAGTTTTTTTCTTTATCTTATTTCCCCTCCAAAATGTAATTGTATAGGACCTTTTCATTTTCATAAGAAAAGAGAGAAAGAATTTTAGCTAAGTTAACTTTTTTATCTTGAAAGGTTGGGTTGTTTTACAATTTCAATCACTGAAGGGGAAAATAATTCTATTTATAGTTAGGGTTAAGTAGATGAATTAGTAAGAAGGCTTTTTAATTTTTATAAGAAAATGGGAAAGGGATTTTTATATTTTTTTATTTGTAAAATGTTGTTTTATCATTTCAATCATTGAAGGAGTTAAGGTTAATTAATTAAATTAGCAAGAATCAACAATAACTTAATATTGCTTGCTCTATGAAATTATATTTTTGATAAAATGTATGAGAGTTGAAATTATATCCTTTCTCAATTTTCTTAGTTAATTTATTAAATAATTGTTAAAAAATAATATTTTAATGACTTTATTCCTCCAGCTATCTGTTCTATAAATTGGTAATGTGTGTGAATTGATTTTATAATAGCTTAGTGTTTTAGAGATTTGTAAATTATCCCATTAAAACTGCTTATATGCTTACAGATTATCTTGTTCACAGTCATAATCCCTAGAATTCTTCTGATCTTGAGCTAACTCTAGTGAAATAGTGGTTAATTTATTTATATGTGGAGTTTGTCTTTGGACTTCCAGATAAGCCTCTGGATCATGCAAAGGTCAAAATCATCTTTAAAGTCCATTCACTGCATTTTACATTTTAAAGAGAACATTTAGATTATTGTCCTGTATACTCATAGTGCTAAATGGCCAGAACATTGATGATGATCAGCATGTTTTATTAGTTCAGCATGTTTTTTTATTATGATAGATACTTTACCATCTAAATATATGCATCCAGATGATTGTTGTATATCATGCCCTAAGTTTGTCCTTTAAATGCAATTCTAAGGATTGACTTGATTATTCTTGTGAAATGTTGGGAATGCAACTTATAAATATTATTATTAGTGTAACTGCATATATTGTTATTAAATGCTTATGCTCTCATGTCCTTTTGTATTTGCTTTTTTATATTTATTCCTTGTATATTTGATGATGACTCTTGAGTGGGGATAATGATGTGTTGTCAGCTTCCCAAATTACTCCTGGACTGCTGTATCATTACAATATATATTATAACCTTAAGTGACAATCCATTTGAACTTAAATTTATAGCTATCACAATAGTAACCCAAAATATACTTTGTTGTAGTCTTCTAATAATGATGCTATAATCACATAGCCATGAAAACTTAGCTCAAGGGTCATTTAACATTAAATATAATGTGACTCACATTCATTGATAAAATCTGATTATTATTATAATTTTATAATTAAATTAATTTGTATCTCAGGTTTGACTCATGCCATTATTCAACATTATATATAGCAAGATATTATTTATTCTTCTGAAATTATTTAGATACAAGCTATAAATAAATAGTTCAAGCTATAATTTGATAAAGAGACTCTTCTATTTTAATTACTCTTAACATATTTATGGGTTACAATAATCTTATGAATAATGTAAATATTTTTCACCAAACCATTTAAAAGAAATAAAAATAAAAAGTTAGCATAATTAATTTATCTTTACTATTTATAATTCTTCTTTTTATAGATAACTTTACTAAGAAATAAATTATAAATTCTTTAATCTCAGAATTTCTTCACAAATTTATTAATCTCAACTACATGTGATAACATATGTAATGCTATAAGTACATAATATTTAAGTTTTTTAAAAGTTAAAATTAAAATAATACAATCAAAATAATCTTAAATATTGATGCAATTTTGATACTATGCTGCATGAATTTTAATAAAGTGTCTTTTCTATACTATTTTACTCTTGAAACCTGAATATTATTATAATTTTGTGATTTGAATTTTCTGATTATGCAAATAATGATAATGAAGACAAAGTCAGAAATTAAAAATAAAATAAAGATTTTATTAATAATATAAAACATAATTAATATAAATACTTTATACATTAATGTAATTAAAAACAAAATAAGTATAATAGTAATTAATTCATTATAAAATAAAATATTGATCATTTATGAATAAACAAAGTTCTCTCTTGTATTCAAAATCTAGCTATCTTTTTAAATGTAACATTAATATAAGAATCTTTTATCAGTGTATTTGATAGATAATTTTGCCAACAACAGAACAACATTAAGTGAGGTAGAATTATCAAAACTGAACAAATAATAGTGAAAACTCAGGTCTGTAAAGATGTAAAGACAGCGAATCAACATATGTAAAACAAAATTATAATATAAATAAAGTTCTTATATCTTGAGGAAAAAAAACAAAACAACATTAAATTTGGGGAGGATATATAATTTTCTAAGTCTATACAAAAATAGTATTTAAGTTTAAACAAATAATATTTTATCATAGTCTTTACACATCAAATATTCATGTTAACCATATTAACATCATTACCATTTTCAAAATTTTCTGATAAGATCTAGAACAAATATAAAGACATAGATCATAATATATATGCCTTCAACATTTTATTCCTAACACCAGTTATATAAGATAGGCAAAATGATGGGATAATCAAAAAATATACACATCTACAAATGCAAGTGTATCATTAGTACCATATCATTAATTTATAAAAACTGGTTGAGAATAAACTATCAGAAAAATTGCCCAACACAATATTTCTATCATCTGTGATATACTAGACTCTAAAGGCATGATTTAAAATAACATATGAAAATAGTATCAAATACCTACTATTTATCAAATATGAAAGACCAATACAACACATTGTATTCACAATAAAATAATTAGGTATAAGAATTATAAATTAACAATTTATTTTAAAAAATCATACATTATTTCCAAGCGTATATCCATTCATACACACCATTCTTTAAACAATCATATACCAAATATTCAAATTCCCTTTGTTGGTACAATACTTCAACTATATTTTGAGATCTTCAATACCCACTTATAATATTTATAAATTATAAACAGATTAATAAACAAAAATATTATATGCATTAAAAAAAACTTATAGATAAATTTATATCTAAAATTTTTTTTTACTTTTCTTTTACTACTTATAAACAGTTTATCAGTCCTCAAATTATTTATTTTAAAGCATACTTCATAGCATTCCAATTCAAACCATGATTCCATCCATAGTCCAGAATACTTTATGAAGAAATAGCTTTAATGTTTTATGATCAGAAATTGATAAATAATTCCTCAATATGTGAGGCAACGAATAAAGCACTGACCCGATCCAATACAATATGAAGCTTATATAGCACATTATTTCTTTTATATTACAAGGCAAATGAAAATTTTCCCTCACAATAGAACACACTTCAGTAAATATATTTTATCTTAAAGTCAATGCAAAATAAAAGATTAATCTTTTATATTATTCTTGAAAACAAAACACAATTTCTTGAAATGTAGTAAATTTCACGTTTCAGTTATATAAACATTTAAATAAACATTTTTTTTTACAAACCATTATAATGCTATTCCAACATCTGATAGAAGTATAAATTATATAAGTATATCACTGGCAAAATAGTATGTTTTAAAGATAAGACAAATATATTTTAAATATCCATAATTAGTAGAGTTTACAGCTACTTTAATTTTCTTCTTCGAAATATTACTCCAGACAGCATATAATTCAAATTTCTTTTTTTTATTAACAAAATTTTATATAATGAAGAATATAAAAGCTATTATAATCATGACAATAGGTCACTATAAAGTTTATAATTTGTTTTAGGATAAAAGCTTAATAAGTTACTCCTGGAATCTAGCATTATTATTATATTAAAAATATCAACACAATAATTTTCATTTTAACTGAAGCATTAGCATAACCATAAATTGATAGTTGTTAATAGTTCAAAATAATGTAATTTTACATATACGATATTAGAAATTCCATGTTGCAAGTTTCTTATTTCCTTCCTCTAATATAGCTAATTGTTGGAGTTTCATAACTGTGTATATTTAATAGGTAAATTGCAGTGAGATGAATGGACCAATTTGGAGGAATCCCCAGCAGATGGTTCTCTAGTCTTTCATTTTTTAGAACTATAATCAAATGATTAATAGGTTAACAAGACAGTCAATTAGTTAATTAATTAATTACTAATATGTGGTAAGTCATATTTATAAAATAAATCATGTGATTTTAATGATATCAATGATTGACAGATTTAGGGCATTATTAATTGATAATTAATATGACCTTAATTAGTTGTTAAGGCATATGTACTAATAATAGATTTTTAAAAAAAAACTGTCTGAATTTCTAGACATAATAATTCATATTACATTTAAAATATACAATTTATTAATAAATTAAAATATTACAATAGTGATAAATTAATTAAACATTTTTTTTAAAAAAAGTTCTCAAAATTTAAATATAATATTTTAGGTTATAATAATTTTTTAACAATTTTATAGTTTAAAACTTTTCTCTCAATCACACCTTGCAAGATTTAAATTGTTAATTAGAAATTTCTAATCAAATTGTAACTAAAAATTTGCATTATAAAATATTATAGAAATATTAAAATTCTTTAAAATGTTTGTTTTAATATAAATTATTTAATTTACTTTTTTTAATTAACTGCATCTGGTATATAATTGTATTTTATATTGAGTGAATTATATATTAATAGGAATGCAAAATCTACTAAAGATTTAAACATATAAAATTACAACATTAACTTAACTGACATTTTTTATTTAGATCTATCCAAAGAAATAGCCTATAACAACAGTTCTTTAGTTAAATATTAACTTTTTTAACTATTCACCATGTTTGACTTATGAATTGATTTGTTGGAATAGAAATAAAATATAAAAAAATCTATAATTTTTTTTTGTTCATATGTTTACATAGGCAAACCTCAAGGTTACAATATATATATAAAGGTCTTTCTAGATAACAGTTAAATAATACTTGAATATTCTCAAAATAAATTATAATATACAATTTCAAATGATATTAAAATGTAGCAACACATTTCTAAAAAATTAGCAGTTAGAAACAAATTCCAAGAACTGAAATTGACATCAAGTAAAATTAAACAAATCTAAAGGGAAATTATATGCACTTTCAGATGTTGTGACTATACTTAGATAATAGTGAATAGTCTGTTAATTATTTGTCCTACTTTTACATGGTTCTGTAGCATCAATCTTGTGATTATAAATATTAATGTCTTTATAAAAACTCAGTATTAATTAAAATAATGCTTTAATTCAAATATATTATACATTGATATAATTTGTATACTTTCTATGTATTTTTATGCATTGTAACAATAAATTTATTTTTAAAGTAATTACATCATTTTCCTCATTATTAAATGTTCGTGAATCTTTTATCTGTTAAATATCTGTGAGATATATCAACTATAATCATGCAATATGATTACTATTTATGATATTGTTATTGTTTAACTTTATATCATAAAGTGGACTTTTTTATAATTTAGCCAACCTTGATTTCTGATTAATAGTAAATTGCTAAATTTTGATTTGTCAGTGTCAAATTTATTTCATTCACCACTTTGGCATAATACACTCTACATAAATACAGTAATGATTATTTACTAATCATTTATTAAACTAAAGATTATCTCTAGTCCAGATACAAACTTTAAACCTTAGTTAAAAATTAATACAGCTGAAATTTTTTAATTAAACATACATACATGAAGTAATTCAATTTCATTTTTTTATGTGTAATATCTTTTGTAAATGTTCTTACTAAGCTCCATACCACCAGACATTCCTGAAACACATAAATAAAAGCACAGTAAAAGACAAACGACCCCCCAAGATGCAATTTGTGCTGAACCAGCACTCATCATTTAGCCCAGTTACCATCTTTCACATATATCTTTATCAAGTATTTTTTATTTATAGCTAATGCTGGTTCAGTGCAAAATGGATATGAGATCATTTGTCTTTTACAGTGTCTTTATTCATGTATTTCAAGAGTGTGTAATGGTATGGAGGAACAAGTCATACTATTTATGATATTCTCACATAATTTTAAACCGAAAATAACTATTTTTTTCTTTTTTTATATATTTTGTTTTATAGTTAAAATATTTTACCCATAATATAATACTATTAGTAAATATTAATTTTGATCCAAAATTTTGGTTCGACAATATTATTAATTCTTCATATTACAAAATAAACACAAATTACTTAAAAAATTATTTAAAGAAAATAGATATGTAACAAAGTAATTTCTGAAATTAAATCAATTTTACTAATAATAAAATATTCATTTGTTATCACTTTTTTGTATTTAAAATGTTTAAATTAAAAAATGTTATTTTTTTAAATAATTAGCCCACAGCATTTATCATAAATCTTTATTTTGTTTTGTTTCTACTTTTTTTTTTTTTTAAAAAAAAAAAAAAAACTTTAAAAAATAATAATAAATAATACAATATAATTTTTATTGATTTTAAAAATGCATTAAAAACCTTTGTAAATAAATTTGTTAAAATTACCTATCTTTTTTTAGTTATATAAAACTAAGTTTATATATAAAAAAAGTTTTTATGATTATAATCACAGTTTAAGCATTCACCTCTCATGCTCATGACTTAAAAATTCAAATCTGAATGAAACTAATAAATTTTTCATGATTTTAAACAAGACTATTCAACTAATGATCAGGAAATAGATGTCTTAACTGGAAAGTATGGCTCCCATCTTTATCTGGGCTAGATTGCCAATAAATTAATTATATAGCAAAACTTAGGATTGCTTAATGCTACAGTTGTTATCATTAGTGAGTGAGATGTCATTCTCATGTTAGCATTGAATCATTCTTTTTTAAAATGAATGGGAAACTTGAATGGAACACTGATCATAAACTTCTTGGATGATATTTAAGCAAAAAGAGCTTATCAGATGAGGAAAATAGTTGGCCCAGGGGTGAAAACATTATTTGAGTTAACTATACTCCTTTCCATCTTGTAAGTTGGGGTTAGAAGAAGATATTAAAGTACACCAGAGTTGGTTGTGTCATAGACCTAATAGGTGAAAACCAAAGACAGAAAAATTGAGCAATTCATAAGAAGTTCCAAAAACCTTTAACTCCAGAGTCTGATATTCTACAACTGCAGCAAACAATGTGATATTATAAAATAAGTAAATGCTAATAAACAACAATTAAAAAAGTTGATTAATAGCAGAATTCTTTTTTTAAAAGTATTATTGTATTTCTTAAAATATATATAAAAGTGTGATAAATTATATTAATAAAAATATAAAATTATAGATGGAAGATAAACCATTAAACATCACACGATCACCATTTCTTATGCTTGCTCATAACTTATTAAAACAGGCAAAACTCTCCATACAGTACTTCCACTCAGTGTAAGCCAGAGTATTCAATGGATGCCAGAAGGCTTATGCATAAAATCCATATCTAGTGCCCACTCATCCAATATTCCCAAACTAGTTTCTGGTTTGTGGCCTTCATCAGTGAGGAGTTTTGGATCTGAAAGCACTGTGGCTAGATCTTAGATCCAATGCAACCCTCCAGCAGCCACTTTTTATCTCTACTTAACCACAAAACTATGAAAATAAAATTGAAAACACAATAATATTTTCAATCTAAGCTCATTAGCTTATATAGTCATAGGTCTGAACTCAATTCAGTACCCATACATTTTGGTGTCTTTGGTTCTTTAATAACCATAGCTACCACTACCATATTAGGCAGGAATGGTATTAAACCATTAAACATAACATGATCACTATTTTTTATGCTTGTGCATAATTTATTAAAACAGGCAAAACTCTCCATCCAGTAGTTCCACTCAGTGGAAGCCAGAGTAATTAATGGATGCCAGAAGGCTTATGCATAAAATTCCTATCTAGTGCCTACCCATCCAATATCTCCAGACTAGTCTCGGGTTTGTGGCCTTCATCAGTGAGGAGCCTTGGATCTGAGAGCACTGCACCTAGATCTTAGGATCTAATGCAACCCTCCAGCAGCCATCTTTTATCTCTACTTAACTACAAAACTATGAGAATAAAATTGAAAACACAATAATATTTTCAATCTAATCTCATTAGAGAGTTTAACTGTTTTAATAACAGTTATGAGCAAGCATAAGAAACGGGGATCATGCGATATTTAGTGGTTTAATACCAATCCTGCCTAATAGGGTAATGGGTGGCTATGGTTATTAAAAAAATCAAAGACACCAAAAGGTATGGGTACTGAACTGAGTTCAGACCTATATGACTTTATAAACTAATGCACTTAGACTGAAAATATTATTGTTTTTTCAATATAAGCTAATGCACTTAGATTGAAAACATTATTGTGTTTTCAATTTTATTCTTATAATTTTGTAGTTAAGTAGAGATAAAAGGTAGCTGCTGGAGGGTTGCATTAGATCCTACAATCTAGGTGCAGTGCTCTCAGATCCAAGGCTCACTCACTGAAGAAGGCCACAAACCAAAAACTAGTCTGGAGATATTGGATGTGTAGGCACTAGATAGGGATTTTATGCATAAGCCTTCTGGCATACAATGATTACTTTAGCTTGCACTGAGTGGCACTACTGGATGAAAGATAAACTGGCTTTTTAAATGAATTCCATAAATTCATAAAACAAAAGAAAATGTTGCAAAAATACCATGACATGCAAGTCAAAATATAAAAAATAATTTCTATCTTTAAAAATATAAAATCATTGCTTCATCATTTAACCAATTGATATTAATATAATTCATAATTGTTTTCAAACTAATAATATAAACTAACTTTGTATAAGCAAGTTATCAGTTTTTGTTACTAATATTATATATAATGAAAACATTTATTTAACAATTGTTTAATTGGATTTGCAAGTAATAATACAAAAACTGTAATAACTTAGCATTACAAAGGTAAATAAAATTATAACAAATAATTGTAAATTAAATACAGGACAGATCTTTTATATGTGCAGGTGACAAAATAATTTTCTGTATATGATAACAGTTCAAACTAAGTAGTTGTCAGAGGCTTCTTTAAGTTATAATATGAGATATTAGAATAAATTTTTAGAATAGTGGTAATCAATGGAAAATTTGCTGATCAAGTGTTATCAATAGGGTCGTAGTATCCTATAACCTAATACTCATAATGTATTTTCAGTGAGACAGTTTATCACTCACATAATACAAAAATAGTTGCACATAATTTTTATATGCTCCCCCTCTATAATATTTGACTGCTATAGTAACACTTAAAACATGACGATATAAATAAACAATAATGTGATTTGAAAATTTTCAACTTCTTGATAAATATAAAACCAATTAAATTCTAAAGCAATATTTAATTTGCTTATACTGAATATTTCCTATATATATAATTATTAGAGGATGAATAGACTGAAAAAATCCTGAGTTCAAATCTCTCTAATTACATAAAACCAATTAAAGTATTTTATTCACTAATTATTTCAAGATTATAATTTAACAGAGTTATAACTGCACTACTTCTTAAAGTGATATTATACATGTAAGTACTTTCTCATAACTTAAGATTTATCCATAATAAATGAGTACTAATTCAATGTAAAGCCATATTAAATAAAAATTTAGAGAAAATATTTCAATAAGAATAAAATTTTAATTTCATTTTTTACATGAATTGTAATAGACGCGACACGTGTTTTGCTATTTCAAGAAAATGGACAAATTAATTTGCATACGCATTTGCATACATTATTGTTTAGTAGCATTACAGCAATGGTTTATAACCTATTTTGGCCATGAATATGAGGGAAAACCTCAAAAGTACTAGCCCTAGATTAATTTAATTTGATCGTTTTTTTTTACTACTGACAGCTTCTTCTTCAGCGGGTTAAATAGCTTATATATGCTATGAATTGTTTTTATAAACTAAACTGCATAATAATGTTTTTTTTTCTGTATTTGACTTTATTACAAAAAATTATTAAAAATAAACAATCTGAAAATATATATTTAATTCAGTGGATAATACTATTTTATAAACAAAGATGTTAATGTGATTAAATGAGAAGATATTTTGATCATCATTTGAAAAATATATTAATTCAGAATAATTATGTTTAAAGTGAAATCAAATCTATTGATTCATTTAGATTTGAATAAAATCATCAAATTTAATGAAGGTAAAACAGTTTTTGGTAATTTTAAAAAATAGCAAGGCTGAAAGTGTTAATGGGTCTGGAAAAGATTTAAAATATATAGTGAGATATATTTATTTCAAAGCAATTGTAATTTTTGTAAATATATATATATAGATTTATAAAGACATTTTTATTGACTAACCTATAAAAATAATAGGGATAGAAGAGACTGTAGTGATTATTATAGAATAACTTTCTTAACCATTACAATAAAAGTACTTTTAAAAATTGTGTTGAATAAACTGCTTTCAATATTATCAAACTCATGTAGTTTAAAAAAAAACCTCAAGAAATACTGTACATATAAATTATGTTGCTAGGTAAATGCAAGGAAAGTATAGAAAACAAGTGCATGATTTATATTTTGATTTTATTTATTTAGTAAAAGACATTAAACCAAACCAAATGAAAATATTTCACAGTGACAAAGTTAAAATTAGTTGTTTGTTTACTCAAGTTTATCAACATCATCAAAATCATCATCATCATCATCATCATCATCATTATTATTATTATTATTATTATTATTATTATTATTATTATTATTATTATTATTATTATTTCAAATCAAACTTTATTATTCATAAAGAGTTACATTGTTAAGAAGACTTAATAAAAACTACATAGCTTTGGAAAAAAAACAAATCATCAAAATGTAAACTTGTAAATTGTGTATTTTCCTATGGTTCTATTTCATTGTCTGAGAGTTTAGTTCATCAACTTAAAATACATTTTGATTGAATTAAATATATCTTTTGGACTATTAAATATGCAGATGTGGTGGTTAAAAATTGTTGAAAATGAGATATGTAACAAAAAAAAAATGTTCTTGTTACAGCAACCTCATTTGCTTTGTTTGAGGTTATGGTTTGTCTCAGGTTCTTAATAGTAACCATGGAGCAGCAAAAATATCTGGGTGTGCAATATTGCCATCTCTGGCCTTCAGTTGTTTGTGTTTATTAGAGAATATGGCTGGGTGCCTTCTGGTGTTGTTTCCAAGGTAGAAAGTGCATCTGGTATATCACAAAGTATATAAACAAAAAAGTTTCTGCATGGCTGCTAGCATTGAACCTTTATTGCGCATTTCCATTAGGTGATGAAATGTGATGTTATTTTAACTAGATGTGTTAATCACAAATTCTCAGGTATTTGTCAGAGCTGTGCAGGTGCAGAATATGTGCTGTTGCATTTCTTCTTCCCTGTGGCACAAGGAACAAAAAGCATCAATTTTGGTGTAAAACTTATAGTATTTAAGGAAATAGGAGGTAGTTAGAGCATGAAGATTTAACCTTAAAAGAAAGTAAAAAAATTTGGATTCCAATGAGCATTTTTGAATTGCAGCATCAACTGACTGTTGTTTATATTTAGCATTGATGTTTGAGAATCAGTAGTTAAGTCTGGATACAGTATATTGTAAATACTCCAAGAGATGTATCTACCAACACCCCAAAAAGACACCTGATCACAAATGCTTTGGAGTTGGTTTACGAGGAAAGACAAATATCCATGTGAAGGTGGTGGTCAGTCTGTGGGTGCTATTTGAAGAATGCATTCAAGAGCTAGAAAACTTCTTATTAGTGTAGCCAGGAGACTAATACTTTTTTGGTTTATGAAAAATTTGAATGGAGTGAAGACCTAATCCATTTTTGGTTGATGGAAGACTGTCATTTTACAGAGATGGAGACTACTTTTCTGCACCATAATAGTTTGCTACTGAATGAATAAATGGATGAAGTGAAAGATTTAGTGAAGTTTATTATTGGTGAGTAATAAGTTATTTTTGTAATTACAAGCTGATTGAAAAGGCATACTTTTGCATATAACAAGAGATAGGTTTAGGAGAGAAAATTAGTTACACATTCAGCATAAACTTTCAGTTTTTTCTGTATCTTTTGTCTCTTTCCAAAGGATCCTAGGTAGAAAGGAAATCCAAAGAAATTAGTTGTACATGATAAATTTATGTATGTATCTTGCCAGTGTAAAGAAAGCATGCTAATGTTTTATTAATGTTGATCTTGAGTTTATATGAAGGTGTATTCATTAAGTATTTTTTCCAGAACAGGTAACTGTTTTTTGGAGATAAGAAAAACAGTAAAGTCATCCATGTATGTAATACATAGTATATATAGTCCAGTGTGTGGAATTTGAATTCCTTGTAATTTTTGTTGTATCATGTTTATGAGAGAGTTAATGTAGAACATGAATAATAAAGAAATGAGTGGAGATCCTTGAGGTATGGATTGATGAGGAGAGAATGAAGGGGATGTTCTACCATTAATTGTAATATAGATCTCATGACAAAAAATTAGGTTAGTTAGTAGGTATGAGAGAACGAGGTATTTTGGTGTCTACAAGCGTCTGAATTAAAATTTCAATAAGAACCAAGTCAAAAGCAGCCTCAATGTTAATTTGAATAGCAATTGGAGCATATTTTTTGCTTTTGAACTGAATATACAATAGATTTTGAAAAGATGGCAGCTTGGCCTATTGAGGAATCTTTTTTTGCATGTTGCATTGGTGATGATGGATATGGTTCAATTTTGTCTTGTACAACCTTTTCCAGAATTTAATACTATGGGTATCCATGGAGATTGGTTGATGATTAGATAGAATGGATATTGAAGCTTGCTTTTGTTGATGGAACTAAAGAGATTGGATATACATCTTTTATGCTATACAACCTTTGTGATAGATAATTTGCCAAATCACATAGATATGTGGTGATAAAGTGACTGAGATGTAAAAACACAAATTTAGGGATTCCATGTGGCCCTGGATGATAAGAGTTTGGTATTGTGGTTAGCTTCAGCAAGAAATAAGTAGCAATGGTTTATCTAACTCTAGTTGGCCAAAAAGAAGGCATAATGTGACTGCAGGTTTTGTTTGAAATATTTGTATATTGGTTCTAACATATTATATCCAGCTTTGATGATACCCTTGATTTCAAGTGCTTATAGAACTCTGATAGTGGAAGGATATCTAAGGATCCATCTAATGTACCCTTGTCCAGGTGTGTTGTTTTGTTAGACAGATTTTTTTCTTTTTTTTTGGCCAGGTGTATTGTTTTGTTAGACAGGGTTTTTTCTTTTTTGTGACAAGGTACTCTTTTAGAGTGTTGCAGATGTTTATTATATACTTGTGTAAATCTTTTTATATGTGCATAGGTTTTAGTGCAGATTTATACATGATGATTCTTTTATGTAACTTATCAGCCAAAGTTAAGAGTCTTGAGGGTGGTGGGTGTTTCTGGCAATATGATTTATATTGAATGGTAGAATGTTGATAAAGGAAATGTACCATGAACAGGATCAAGTTGCATAATGCTAAGTTTAAATAGCATAATGTACATTTCAGAGTATAAAAATTCAGTAGTGTGTGCAGAAATAATTATTCTTATTGTTTTATAAAGTTTAATTGTTGTTGTTTGCATTGCACTTAGATCAAGTTCAAGCATTTGACTAGAGTAATTAGAAAAGAGAGAGGGATTAAGCGTTAATTTTATTAAGTGAATGAAGCATAGGTGAATAAAAGCACCAATAAATAAGTGACAATGGTTATAGAATGAGATTAAGTTGGATGGTAAAAAACTTTCAGCACTCATTAGTGGTATTGCAAGTTGATGTACCCACTTTGAAACAAAAGTGTGATAACTCATGTTAAAGTCATCCACTAAAACAACTGGGTATGATGTCAATGATAGTAGTGAGTTGATGATAAGCAGTAATCTTGAAATGACAACTGGTCCAGAAGGTATGTAAACGAAAATTACATTGAGTACAGCAGTACAGTGGTGAAAAGTAACTATAAGTAGGTTTGAGTTGATATATATGATTTGAAAAGATGAAAATTGGCAAGTTCTTGTGATGACCAGACCAGTGCCTCTGAAGGTGATGATGAATCTTGTGAACAGGTGCAAAAGCCTTGGGCCCTTAAATAAATTGTGGTGTCAATCTGAGAACCAGTATATATTTTTGTTTCCAGCAAATCCAGGATGTGTGGCTGTGTAAATTGAATCCATTTACTAGCTGAAAGTTTTTGAATTGAGTTTAGACATTAAAGCTCCTACCTTTATTTTCATGTTGAAAGTAAATGAACAGAAAAAATAGAATATGTGTTTTGAGAATCAGCTGTTTTATATTGACTGAATTGAGATTTCCATTTGTTGCCTTGTTTATAAGGTTTTGAAAAATGATTGTATGAACATAAATGGCCAGCTAAGACTCAAAATTAAAGTTTTCAGGGCTGGCATCTAGGGCATCAAAATATTTAAGAAATGTTTAGTTTGCATTATTTTTATTAAGTAGGGAAAGTTTGATATCTGTTGGTATACTACTGTTTATATGTTTTTCTTAAGGGTTTGTTTTTGATTCATTGCTTGATTTGATGTTTTGGTAAGTGAACAATAAAGATTTTGGGACTCACTTAGAGCTTCCTGTTTTTATTGAATGTCTGTTAAGTGGAGACTACAGGATTCTAGATTATAAAGGTTGTTATTAGTGGAGTATGTTAGATTAATTTCAATATCAAGTGTTTTTATTTTTTATTACCATGCTCTTTTCATGGTTGACCAGGTTTTCTTCTGGAAGTATAATCTGTGTCACAGCTTTCAACTATTGGTAATGGTGGCATCAGTGTATTATATGTGAAAATTGGTTAATATTGGCACTGTAAATGATGAGACAAATATTTTAATTTTTGCTGATTTAAACTTTTATTAGCAAACTAAATTTTAAATTATTATTATTATTTATCTGTTGATGTTATATTAAAAAAAATCTTTTACTAATATTTCCAATTTTAATATAGTTATTTTTTATTCATATTATAATTTCATATCAAATATATGTCAATTTAAAAATTTTATAGAATTTAATCTATTTTTTTTTTAAAATAAAATAAAAAAATAATTTGTAGAAGTAATTTAAAATAAAATAAAAAATTACTTTTACAAATTATTTTTTAAATGTTTCCAGAAATTTCATTTCAAAAATAATTTAAATAATTATAATATTTAATATAGCCAGAAGATTCATATACTGTATTAATATAAGCAAATCAGAATTTTTTTTAATTACAGTAATTATTATTTACTCGTGCAGACACATGAAAGCAAAAAAAAAAAAGCAAAACACTTGCATCACACACTCATACACAAAAGTAAGTCATATTAAGCAAAAAAAGGAAAAATAGTGAAATATTTAAAATTATCAGCAAATGTCATTTGACCATCAGTAGAAATAGCATTTTATTTGTAGTTTCATCAAAGTTTACCATAGACTATGCTAATGATGATAAACTATATGCTCATTAATAACCACTTCAATAATTTGAAATAAAAGATAATTTAATATTATTTTTTTTTACATACCAAATCAAAATATTTCATTCAAAATCTATAATAAAAAAATATATATATATATATTATGTGTCAAAGCATTGGCTGGGAAGTAAACCCCAAGACAAATGCTTGTAAGGCAGCTGTGCTAACCACTCTGCCACCAATGCTTTAAAAGCATATAATGTTGAATATTTGGACACAGGCTGCATGGAAAATAAAATTAATATGATTTTATCATAATCAAATTCAAGAAATTATCTATCTATATTGTGACACTACAAAACATCACCATGTCTGTGAAATTCTGAAGATTACACAAATTATGGCAATTGGTATGAGAGTGCCACTAGGCATATAATCTAGCACTAGATCAAAAAGATTTGTTAATTTATATACATATTATGGTCACATAATAATTTCAAGGTGTAATCTTATTTGGACTCTAATAATTATAATTTATGTTCTTATCAGAAGACACTATAGCTGTTAATGTTATAATTAAATTAATAACAAAGGCACTTAAGTATGGTTTTAATAATATGTATTATATTCTATTTTCATTACTAACTCTGTTCCCAATTCTCCCTTCATAGCATTCCAAACTGACTCAATCTATTTTTATGGTAAAATACAAACATAAATTTTAACTCAATCATTATTATTTTAATAACAGCCCAATTATTTAACATTTTATACCTTCTCCCAAGGGAATACACCATCACAAATCCTACAAATGACAATAGTCCAAATTTATTATGGAGACCTTGTTCAAATAGGAGTGAACTTTAAGATGACTTATTATTAGAGTGAGCTGTATTGTGCTCCACTCTAACCCTCTCCCTTCACATCTTAAATAATTTTATTCTTATCATTAATGGATGGCATAAGTTTCCAGTTTTTTGCTTATGACTGTTGATTATTATTTTTATATACTCCTGATTCTGACATAAGTTTCCAGGTGATTGCTTATGGGTGAAATTTTTAACAAATCACCTCTTTTTGTCTTTCAAGATCAAACAATTAATATTTTAGAAATCTAACCTATACAAATGTTGAATACAATAAAAATAAATTAAAAATATACATAATCAAATAAATAAAGTCAAGTTAATATAACATCATACCCCCTTTTTCAATTCAATTAAAATAACATGATAAATCCCTGTTAAAAATCCCACACTTTACTGTTGAAACTTTTAATGTATAACAGACCCAATTAATGGAGTCTAGGTTGCAATCATGCTAATTAGAATAAAAGTTCACTTAAACAGTTTATATTTACTCTGGTTGATAAGCTGTTTAAATGTTTACCAAGAGGATACTGTCTATGTGTGATCTTAGTCTATAACTGCAGGTATAAATCCTTTTTAGTCCTTTGGTTTTTGAACACATCCTTGGCTAGCTAGCTGGTTTCATCTTTTTCATAGTTGGAAATCACTTGGGTGACTTCAGGTATGGCTGGGAGACATTTCCCCCCAGGATGGAAGTTCTTGGTATTCTCTGGCTGGTAAACATTTTCATATCAATGGATATTAACATTTTTTTAAAGAAAAAGTTCTCAATAATGAAAAAAAAATCACGACTAACTTAAACAAAAGAAAACTCTACAATTTATATATTTTTCTGTGAACAGGATTCACACTCTGTCATTTATTTTTAGCTACATTTTGTCACTTACAATTTCTGACCTTTTATTCCTGCAGAATTTTTAATTAACTAAAAAGTTCTTGATAAATTAGTGCAATGGATAGACTCTAACAATATTTTTAATTTCAAATACATTTTGTAGCTTGAATTTCAACAATAGAGTTAATTGTGAATCTCTCTAATTTACTACTCCCAACCCACATTTTCCCAAGAAACACATCAAAAAAAAAAAAAAAATTTAAGAAGAAAATAAACTGAATCACAAGATACTATTTTATCTTGAGTTATAATTAATATAAATTAAAATAAGATCCACTGAAGAAATCCTGATTTCTTCAAGATAAACAAAAAAAATTGATTTAAAAGATAATATATAATTTTAAATTCTTACTATAAACTATATACAATTTTATTGAATTAAAATATATATACATGTATATATATGAGATGGCAGAAAATACCATCTCAATATAGACCAATCTCTTTTTAGAGATAGAATTATTTAGATTTGTATTTTATTTTGTGCAAAATTTTATAACATTTCAAGAATTTTTAAAATATATGATGTACAAAGAAGAATCTTTTTTGAAGATTATAAAAAATAATAAAACCTTTTATTTATAAACCTTGTTGTGTAATTGATAATAAATAATTTAAAAAATAAGATAGCCATAATAACCTCAGTTTAAACACTGAAACAAGTTTTCAAAATAAAAGTAATTAGAAAAACTCAGTAAATTCAGAATTCAAAAAAATTAAAAATAAAACTAATGTTCCATCACTTTTTTCTATGATAAAAATCTGTTGCTGATGTTTCTCCTACCATTGATTTAATAAATATTTAATACCATTGATAGATAAATTTCAATCATGCACTTTATCTCATATAAAATCTAGGATTGTCTAATATTTTTAAAACAGATAGGATTTACTGATAATATTCATACCAATAATAATTTGTCTTTTAATGCAATAGATTTTAAAGCTATTTATAACTCCTCAAAAAGTTATTAAATCAAAGTCTAACTTACAAGATACTATTAAACTCTTATATACTCTCCTCATATGCACCTTAATGCAATTTTTATATATAATTACTTCTTTTTTTCTTACAGTTTTTGACTATCCTGCAATCTTTATCGGAGCTACTACATTTAAACATAATCATATTATAATCATTATGTACATAAAAGTTGCATTAAGGTGTATATGAGGAGAGCATATAAGAGTTTAATATATATGAATAAATTAAGAAAGTTAAAAGGGAATATATAAGAATAAGAAAATTACAAGATACTAATGAAATGTTTTATAATAATAACATTGATAATATTAAAAAAACTATGCTGTAAAAAAACACTAGTGAGCTATTTAATAATAAATTTTAAAAAATGACACTATTATTACTTTAGTAATACATCCAAAATAATGAAATATATACACCTGGGTCTCATTTTACACGATAGATACGTTCCTCAGAAAATACACGCAAACGAAATCGTGCAAAAATAGATGTAACTTACATTGAAAAAGGGGGATGTGGTCTATGATTTTTCAAAATTCGCATAAAAGCAAAGCATCAACATAAAATTACTTTAAAATTTGCGCAAAAAAAATAAGGAAATAAAATATGACTAATAAAAAATTTCAAATTTGAAAAAAATTGATACAAGACAAACTTTTTTTAACTATAATATTTAATTTTATTCAAAATAATATATTTTTATGCATAATTTACAGTACAGTAATTTACATTTTTTATACATGTTTTAATTATTATGATTTTCTGGTGACAATGTAATTAGTAATTAATCTTTGAGACAATGATTTTATTAATTGTTTATGAAGCTCGCGATATCCAGACATACAACTATTTAGCTCTCGGAATTTAAGAGCACGTTAATGATTAGTGTCATTAATAAAAAAAATAATAATTGATTACGTTCTTTTTTAAAAAGCAAAAATAGAATGTGATTTAAAATGCAAAATTAACATGCACAATGTTTGAACAAATTTACATTATAATCTTGTAAAATTTAATATGTGTATACATAAAATGTGGAAATCATGATTTTAATTTCATTATTGCATAAAATCTTACTATTATAAAGCACTGAAAATATTGAAATTACTAAGATGAAAGTCGAATTCCAATAATGTGCTATTACTTTCAATATAACGTAAGTGCACAAAATTTATTATTTAAAGTAATAGCACATTATCGGAAATTGACTTCCGGTGAAACACGAATCGCGTAATTTCAAAATCATGTTAAATAAGTCCACGTAAAAAGAGACCCAGGTGTATAATAAACCGGTACTTACATATTAGTTTGGTGGTCCAATTATAGTCTTTATTAAAATCATTATGAATATCTATGATTGATAAATATGTGATAGTATATTTTATTTAATTAATTAATTAAATTTAATTTTCAAGGATAAGTTGCTGAAAATTTCTAGAGTATTTTTATATCTGTTATACATTTTTTATTAACTTCTAGTTACTACTGACCTACTTTTGCTTTAAATATAGCCATATTTTGCCGTGTAAATAAATTGATATTAATATAGAAAATGAAGTTATTATTTACAAGGTTGTTAAAAATGATTCTTTAAATCTTTAACAAGTTAAATTTACATAATTAATTAAATAAAACATACTATCAAATATTTAGCAATCATAAGTAATGAAGACAAAAATTTCACTGCAGACTAATACATAAGTATCAATAAACCTATATCTCAAAGATGGAAATCAGGATAATTACTGGAAGGATTATTTTTGCAAATAGTTTAACAATGCTTTCTTCCGTTATCAATATTATTCAGAATTATAATCCAATTGGTGGCCCAATAATTTTTTTTTTTATTAATTGGGCTTAATATTTTACTGAATTACATTTTTGTAATAAGCTAAATTTTCCATATACTAAACAACTGGTTGCAGAACATTTTAATGATAAAGACAGTAAAGTCCACATTCATATCTACAGTTAAATCTTTCATAATAGTAAAATATTTCACCAAGTAGCAATATAAATGTGCTGATAATACAATAAAACATATAAGACTTAAAATGCAAACTCAGTAAGACATTTATCTTTATTTATGAATAACTTCAAAAACGTTTTATAAATATTTCTTAATCTATATTTCTGCACGAAGCTAACATTCATTATATCATCATTTAAAATTATCGCCTATATTGTGGATAATAAAAATAAAATGAGGGTATTAAAGTATTGATATATTTTACCACATTTTTATAAAATCAATTTTAATCATCATTAATATTTATAGTCGTAATCTCTCTTATTTTAAATGCATTAACCTTGGTCACATAGTCTCACAGTATATTGCTGGAACTTGTTCCAAATATGCAAAAATTGATATAATTTCCTCTCTTTGGTTATAACTCAAATTTTGGAATAATGTATAATGCTAAGTCGAACTTTTCCCATTACATATTTTGTTAAACAGTAATATCTCTTATTTAAACATAACACTAAGCCCAAATCAAAACGCACAACCATCTTAACAGCAATAAATTACTCCAATCAAAAACATCTACTAGTACATATGATAGTATAAATATTAATATGTTGTTTACTTGAAATATAAATTAAAACAAGTTCAACTTTAAATTTTAATATTAAATACATCAGTAAATGATCATTTCAAATAACATGTGGATAAACTAAATATATCAATTATTAATGTTCATAATTTCAATTATTACTAGACAATGCTATAGTTAGAGCAATTAATGTACATTCATTTTACTAACATATCAGCATAGCATAATAATTGAGTGCTTCCCCATATGATATGAAAAATTTATAAATAACTGAAACTCCTTCAGAGCTTGAACTTATTAAACAATTAGTAATTCTTAGTGTTTTTTTATAAATACTTATTATTTAGAATTCTGATGATGATATTTATTATTATATATTTATTCTTATGAAACTTTTATATTTCAATTTTTGAACTCTTTTTGGGCTCTAAATAAGTTAGTCATTTTAAAAATTAATTCCCAATTATATACATATGTGTGTGAAATAAAAGTTTTTAATTAAAAATCACTAAGATACATTAGGAACCACAGAAATTTAAAACACCACACATTCCTGCATTAATTATCCTTCATCTTGATTATAACATATACCTTCTGGAGAAGATACAATGTCATTTTACATTTTGTTTTCTCTTCCAGAATTTTACTGACAATTATGTTAACATATTAATTACAAAATACAAAAAAACTAATACTGGTTGTCTAATAAATATTGATGAAAATGTCTGCTTAGAACCTAACTAGTATACTTTATATGGGTTCAGATTACCATTGAATGCTATTACAAGATATTCAATAGCAGAAATAGCCATGATGCTTCTAATCACAGCACTACATTGTCAATATAAATTGAAACACTACTGATCAAAATTATAAGTATAAGCCATACATCTCATCTCTAATGGTTTTGTCTAAGTAATCAAGATAAAAAGTAAATAATGGTTATAAAAAATTATTGCCGATTTCTTTGAAATCATTAAAAAGTTTAAATAATTTTATATAATTCTAACTATCTAATATTTATCTTCTTATTTGACTTTAAAGAGCAATTAGGTAATAGAAAGTAGATCTAAAAGTTACAGCTAACAATTCAAATTAATCCTTAAAATATGACCTTAAAATGAAGATACTTTTTTGTCATTATATATCTGTATATTTTGTGTCATCAATTATATTTTAAGAGTATGATCTTGCTTATCAAAATATAATAACATTCTAGATGCATCATAATATCAGGAAATCAGCCTAGAATATATAATATGAAAGTTTTATTAAAGACAATTATAATGTGGAGGTTAACTTCTTAAACATATTTTTTGCCATCAATATGCAAAAAATTCTAAAAATATCAGGGCAAATATGAACATTAGTTATTATTGATATTATCTAATGAAATGGTTGAATGCAATTTTTAAACTGGTGTAAGATTTTCTCTTTTATTCATTTTCTAATCAGTAATATCAGAATATAAGTAAAGATAAAATATTAACTATTGTTGTCATTGACTTTTTTCTATGTTCACATGACATGAGAATGGTAACATACAAATAGTTGGATGAACCAATACTAAATTTTTAGAAGCTTGGGAATTTTTAGTATATATAAGTCTTCCTGTAGACATTATTTTCTTTTTTCAAGTAACTTATCAATGAACAATAATATCCTAGCAAGGTTTTCATTTTTTAATATTATTTACAGATTGCAGTCTGTATTAGTTTTCTTGTAATAATATTAAATCATTTTAAAATAATGCTATCTATATTCAGTCTGCAATTCAAAATTAAGTTGAGAATATTGAGATAATTTTCAAATCTTAATGAAAATTCTCTTAGGGTATATATATATATAATATTTAAATACATGTACTATATATACTTTCAAATCTTAATGAAAATTCTCTTAGGGTATATATATATATAATATTTAAATACATGTACTATATATACTTTAAACTAGATAAAATTAGAGGGGATTTGAATCCAGACTTTCAAGCTCCCTTTAGTCACCCACACCACCTTATACAATTGATATACATAACCACATACATGTGAAAAAGTTTTCAATATACATCCTTGATCATGTTTATCAGTTGTATAAGATGGAATGGATGATTAAAGGGAGTTTGAAAGTATCAGTTGTATAAGATGGAATGGATGATTAAAGGGAGTTTGAAAGTCTGAGTTCAAATCCCCTCTAATTACATTACATAATATTCAAATTTTCTAAATAATAATTAGGAAATTTCATCTCTAACAACTAGTGAGTACAGACTTAGCAGCAATATATTATTGTACAATTATGCACACAATCAAATCCTAAGAAAAATACAGTTAATTACATAAACAGATCTGTAATGTTTAGATACCTATTAATTACAATGTTCAATATTTTTTATTATATGGAATATTGGTCATATCTCATACCAAAATAAATCATCTCAGTAGTTAGGGAATATGTAGTAAAATTACTAGCTCTTTGTTTTTTAGTGTTGTTTATTCATACTGTCTTTTGCTAATTAAAACTTTTATTATATGTATTAGTCTATAGTTTGTGAATTAAAATGGGAAGCTAAGGGAATAAAAGTAAATGGAGAATATTTAAGTCATGTAGATTTTGAAGATGATGTGGTTGATTTTTACAAATAATGCTTTGGAGCTTCAGGAAATATTGCAAAAGTTACCTCATGAAAGTAAGAGTTGAATTAAAGAAAAATGGCTAAAACAACTAAAATAATGTTTTTCAGAAGAAAAAAAAAAGAAGACTGATAATGATGAATTAGAAGAAGTTAACAACTACACATACCTTAATTATATTATTAAACATATGGAAGCATGGTGGATAAAATTATTCATAGAATTAAACTTATGCTTTTGGTAAAAGTAAAATAATATTAAAAAGAAATATGCCTATATGTTTGAAAAGATTTTTAATAAATGTGTTTTTCCAGTTCTTACTGAAGGATCTGAGATTTGGACACTTAACAAGAAGGGAAATATAAAGACTTTAGACAACTCAAAGAATGGAGGATTTATATTAGATATAACAAGATGCGATCATAAACAAAATACATGAGTGAGAGAACAAATAGATATTACTCATATCACTGAAAGAATTAAAAGTCTGAAATGGAATTGGGTTGAATATATTGCTAAAAAAAGTTGTAATAAATGGACATTTGAAGTAAACTGGATTCCAAGATATTGTAAAAAAATCTAGAAATAGACCACATGTGAGGGGTTGAAAAATACAGAAGTTTACTGGCATTATATGAAGAAGAGAGGGTGGAGATTGAAGAAACCAGATTAAACTTGGAGAGACCTTCATCCTGAAATCATTCAATAATGGTTAAAAATAATAATTATATATACTTGCTACATATAAATCATATTATTGTAATCAATGTCATTGAAAAAAGAAATAATATCTTACAATAAACTGTTTAAAATTTTATACATATTTATCAAGTTATATTACCAAATATATGGATATGCTTTGTTTTAATGTTAGGTTTAACATTTAAAAATTTAAAAAAAAAAGAAAAGAAAGAGTACTTTTTTAAAAAAAAAAACATATGTATTGAAAAATTGCTGGTAGATATTAAAATTAAAGTTATGTTTTTTTTTTACTTAAATATAAATTTTAAATACTTTTAAACTATAATATCTGCCTTAAATTTTATATAACTTAATATTCAGATTTTTGCTAATATTGATGTTTAATACAGTCCATTATTCTTTTATATATATATATGGATAGATATTATTATATGAAACATTAGAAATAGAAAAAATATGAAATCTAAATTAAAACTATGCAAAATCAGTTTAAAATTGTTAAGTATCGTTATTTAAAATAAATTAATATATTTTGTTACGTTATTCGAATTTAAATATAGAAATTTCATACTAATAATCGTTGGCTTGAAGTGTTTATTGATTTTCCAATAGTATTACTAATTTTAATCATAGACATTGCTAAATTAAAATCCTACAAACTTCTTATTTAAATTTTTGAACTAATTTTGCTTTCAACTGATTTATAGTTTTACCCAAAGTGTTTACATACATTTACAATTAGAATGAGGGATACTTTATTATTCAAACTTAATCAGATGGCCTTTAAATTAATTCAAACAGATTTGTCACAAAAAGTACAAAAGCGAAACAAATTATTGTACTTTCAATTCAGTTGAGTAAAATTCAATTTTCCATCTATGTTGCACAAGAATAGTTTGGATAATCTATAAATGAATGTAAGTATAAATATATTTGCCACTTTTTTATATAGAGGAATATATTCTTTTTGATGACACTGCATTGTATGATACTTATACAAAATAATGTTTTGTGTCTACAGTGATGTTTTTTTCATTTTTCAGTCTTGTTGACCTATTTTAATAGTTAAAACTTTTAGATCAAAAATAGTATTTTTAGGGAGATTTTTTTTTGACTGAAAAATTGGATTTCTATCATTTGAAAAATCGTCACTAATGTAATGCATTCATCTTCCTTAGATATTGGTTATTAAAATATCTTAATGATAAATCTTAGAGAAATAAATGATCTTTATAAACTTTATATTATTTAGATATCTAACTTATCAGCATACATAAATATGACTTGATAAAATAAATTAAATAATAAAGTGGTAAAAGCTGCATAGCTTATTTTTTTAAATATTACGTAAATATGATTAGATTATATAATTATGTATGTCTACATCAATTCAATTACAACTACTACTCAGTTGTTTAATACTACAACATTTTATTAGTTCAATACTTAATAATATTACAATATGTGTCTGTACATACCTTTGTTACAGTGGTTTATATTAGTGAGTCCAACAAATATGTTGATGCCATTATTGTGAATCCGGGACTGAAAAATGTTCATCCTGTAGCTAGTCTTTGTGATGTCATATAAACATAATAAATAACACCCCTTCCCCTTTAGAATGAGACTTCATAGTCTTCAAGATACTCCAGATGTTTATGTTGACATGAAAGGTGCTCCTTGTATGGTTTTGGAGATGATTGGCAGAGAGGTGTTGGATTAGTGTTGCCTGTGGTTTCCGTTGCCACTTCAGGTAGTGTTTTTTGGAGCATCAGCAGTTCCTTTGCCGAAGTTGAGCTCAATTCATCAGTGACATTCACTCTTGCTCACAATTTATCTATGTGCTTGTGTTGCACCCCCAAGTCTGTCTGAATTTCATATGATCAGGGGCCTGTCCACTGTTCTACTGTGGCAGGAATCCAAGGAGAGCCCCTCCCAGTGGCTCATGCAAAAACCACATTATGTGGTTGAAATTTGCATATTATCTTCTGTGCATTGGGTGTGGCTCTCAGGGCTCTATCTGGATGTATGAAATCCAAACATGTATGAAGATATCTGTTAAAAGGCTGGACTTAATCCTGTGGCTGCAGATAGTGTGACATGTTGAGTTAATCAGGTATCGAGCTATATTCTGCTCCAATTTCCACATGTCACATCTCAGGCTCTCTTTTATTGACTGTATGGCCCTCTCTGTGAGACCATTACTTGCCAGGTGGTATGGTATGACCTGTACATGTTGGACTCCATTACTGATGAGGAATGTTGAGAATTCCAACTACGTAAATTGTGGTCCATTATCAGACACACACATTCTGGTATTCCATTAGTGGAAAATAGATCTCGCAGTGCTGCAACTGTTGCCCTTGAACTCATTGTTTGCATTTTCTACACCTCTATCCATTTTGAGTAAGTGTCCATGACAATGAGAAGCATCTGTCCATCAATGGGGCTTAAAAAATCCAAGTGCAATTGAGACCATTGTGTCAATGGTGCCTCCCAGGGGTATGACAGATTATGGGGACATGCATGCCCTATGACTTGGCAATGCATGCATTTTCCCACAAGGTATTCTATGTCAGTACATCGATGCCCACCATATATATGATCTTTCCAATGCCTTAGTTCTTACAGTGCCTGAGTGACCTATGCGAAGCTCATTTAGAATCAATTTCTGTAGTGATGAAGATATGATAACATGAGACCCCCCACAGCATACAGTTCTTGGGTGTGGTAAGTTCATTTCATCTTTTTAAAAAGGTTGTAGTTTCATGTCTGTGGCTTTGATTGGCCAGGTGGCAAGAATATAGTTTTTTATTGTTGCTAACAAAAAGTCTCTACATGTCACTTGTGCGACCTGTTCTGCCACTGCAGGGGAAACTTCAATTCTTTCCAAAACAGGACACCACTGATTTTGCAGCTTTCATATTTGGTTGACAGAGTGGGCATCTTCTCAATGTGTCTGCATTTGAAATCTTCCTTCCTGGTCTGTACTCCAGCTTAAAAGAATAGGCATTCATTGTGTGTGCCCATTCTTGCATTCTGGGTGATAATATTATGGGTGTTGCCTAGCAGTGGCTGATGGTCTGTGTTTATTTTGAATTTGATTCTAAATAGAAAATGATAGAAGCATTTAACTCCAAATATTATTGTCAAAGCTCCCCTATCGATTTGTGCATAGTTTCTTTCAGCTTTAGATAAAGTGTGTGAGATGAAAGTAGCCAGGGCAGTTGATCCATTGGCCAATCACATATGTAGTACTACCCCAATTACATATGGTGAAGTATCACATGTAAGCCAGATGTCCAGGTTGGGATCAAATGGCACAATACACTATCAGAGGTCAATGCCTCCTTAAAGTTTTAAAATGTCTTTTCATTTCTCATTGTCCAGGTCCATGTGACATTTGTTTGTAGTAACCAATGTAGGGGCTCAGCTATGGTTGCTTGGCCTGGGAGAAAATTATTATAGAAGTTTAAGTCCAAGAAATGCTTTTAATTCTCCCAAATGCTTTTAATTCTCTTCATTCCTCGGGGATTGGGCATTTCTAATTACTTCCATCTTTCTCGGTGATGGGCGGAAAACCTTATTATCAATTTTATATCCCAGAAAATCCACAGTATTTACTCTGAACACACATTTTTCCTTGTTTGCCCTCAATCCACTGTATGTCAGCCTTTCCAATACCATGTGTAATTTTGCACATAAATCACTCATTGACATGGCACAGATTAAGATATCATCAAAGTACACATAATCTCACTTATCCTGTAGATTTGAGGATTGGTACCATCAGTGTTGTCCATATTGGGTTGTTCTCCGGCTCAATGATTCCTTCATAGAGCAGTATCTCTTATGTGAGATCCACCTTATTTTTCATGGTGAGTGGTAATGGCCAGACTCTCAGTTTAATTGGAGGATAAGTTGGTCCACTGGCCATGAAATGGCTGGCCCCTTATACATTCCTATTGATGAGTTGAATATCTGCAGATACTTGCTAATGATGTCTTGGATGGATCGTTCAGTGATACTATGAATTCCTGATAGTAGGTCCAAACCATTCACATCCCAATAGAATTGTGCATGGATTCTCCGTACCAACAATTGTAAGTGGCATGTGTCCTTCCTGTATTGTATAGGTATTACACATTGTTCTTTAAATGCTTTTGCATGATGTTGGAAGTCTCTTAGTATGATATGAGTCGACCTCCATTTTGCATTCTTTGCAGTATATGTATATATATGCAATAATTTTATGGATCAAGCCATTCTGGTGCATTTCATGGATGTGATCTATGATTTTTTTTTCCAATTCAGTCACTGTCAAGTATCGATCAGGCATCCTTGGAATATTTTGTTGCTTTGCTCGGCAAACACTCTGTAGGTGTCCCACTCTCTGACAAAAATGGCATTTGGTTCTTTTAAAAGAACATTCTGCTTGGTTGTGTTGAACATCACAGCCATCACAAGGAGTGGTACCTGACTGAGGGATATCATTGTTTCTTTTGTACACCGGTGTTTGAAAGGGTGGTAGTGACCCCGGAGGGTTATTACGGTAAACTGTTGGTTTGTTCCATCGACTAAATCTACAGTTGGCATGGATGAGCTTGTGTCATGGATTTTATGCACCTGTATTGATGCTGCCTCCATAGCCAAGCTATGCTGAACAGCCATTTCCATGGTTAAGCTTTCATCCATTAGTAGTTTGTGTTGTGTTGCCTCATCATTAAGCCCACAGATAAATTGGTCCCAAAGGCACTCTGCAAGTGAATAGTGAAATTCACAACCCTCTGTCAGATATTGGAGGTCTGCCAAGAATATGCTTACACTTTTTCCCTCTCATTGACAATGTTGATGAAATTAGAAACACTGGTATATGACCAACGGCTATGGGTTAAAATACTGCTAAATGATGCCTTGGTATGACCTTTTCTGAGGCAATGCCAGAGATATAAGGGAGAACAGGATAGTTGCACACCTCCTGTCATCAGTATTTATGTTATTAGCTTCATAAAAAAATCCACTTGCAATGCATATGTATCCTACAGGTGTGGTGAGTCGGTATCAAATGACACTAAAGAGCCAATAGTTGTCATTACATGATATAATAAGTTGAGGAGAAATCCAAAATTTATCTGACATTTCTGTCCTGCATGTGAATTCTGACTTTTTTTTTTTAGTGAAAAAGAAAATGCGAGGGAAAAACCCATTGTATGACAGTTTATGACATAACAATAATAATTGAATGTTTATCTATGTTAGTTACCTTATGTCTTATATCTATTTTTTTAACAGAATTGGTCATGCTTGCACATTCATTTGAATATCTGATCTTCATCACCAATTTGTGTTATGTCTACATCAATACAATTACAACTACTAGTCAGTTGTTTAATATTACAACATTTTATTAGTTCAATACTTAATTATATTACAATATGTGGCTGTACATACCTTCTTTACAGCAGTTTATATTAGTGAGTCCAACAAATGCATTGATGTCATTATTGTGAGTCCATGACTGAAAAATGTCATCCTGCAACTAGCCTTTGTGATGTTGCATAAACCCAATACATAACAAATTAAAATAATAAAGAAATAGATGTACAAATTAAAAAAGTCAAGTTTTCACCATTCATGGTGTGTGAAGAATTACTTATTATATATAAATTAAAATAAACTATAGAATTGTCCATTAAAAAAAAACTGTATATTGTTAATGCGCTATATCACAATGATAGTGTGACTGACACAGTAGCTGAAGGTTTTTCAGATTAAAATTCAATCTGGCATTTTTGTCACTTAAGTATCACATGATAGACTAACTACTTGATAAGTTTTTTTTTATTTACTTCATGAAACAAGTTATATATTGCTCATAAAAAAGTTATCAGTTGGTTTAAAAAATAAAGTTACAATAATTATCACTGTTTCTATTAATGCATAATTAGCATGGATCTTCTATGTATAAGAAATAAAAGTGAAATATTAAAATCTAAAGTACAGTATATAAATACTTTGCATAAATTTTGCATAAATTACCACTAAACTTTGCTTCAAGTAGGCTATGAATACAGAGACTTAAGTTCTCTGAAGCACTCAGCTGTATAATTCTTTGCTAATAATAAGCTTCACTTTTTTGTGTAAAGTGCAATTTAAAACGATACGGTATATATTAAAATACACAGGCAAAACTCTCCATACAGTAGCGCCCCTCAGTGCAAACCAGGTTAATCAGTGGATGTAGGCATAAAGAATATTGATCACATAATATATTAAAATAGCATATCAGTTGAAGTACTGTAATTTGTTTTAATTATTCCACTTTGGGAAGCTAAAATAGATACAAAAATAAAATAAAAATTAATAATATTTGCTCATATATAAGCATTTGAATCATAGGAATAAGAGGATTCCTTTTATTCCTGCATAAATACTATATCTTGTATTGGTGAGAAAGTATTCATTTATTATTAACACTGGCAAAGCATATGCACAATTAGCTTAAAAGGCTGATATTTGAATGTATAATATTTATTATATAAAATTAATAAAAATGTTCTGTTATATTATAAGAAGTGTTACCACTTGACTAATTATAAAAATTGACTATGAAAGCATTCACATTGACTAATTTTCAATGTTATAAATAGATAGTAGTTCTATACAATAAATTTCATTTGATGTAGACTTAAGCATCACTAATTAAACATATAATCTTCTGCATTTAATTTAAGCAACACAACAAAGAGAAGAATGCTACAAAAATAAAAAAAACATTCATACAAAAAAGCATCTATTTGTAAAAAAAAACACAACAACAATTATTTGCACTATAAATCCAAATGAGGAAATTAAAGATTAAAAAATTCTCTAAAGAGTAAAGAAATTCTACTGCAAATCATATGTCTCAGAAAGCTAATGGTTTAAGATTCTTAGTGTAAAAGATGAGAAAGAATTTCATAACAGTATACAGAAGCTACTACAATGGCAACATCTGTTAGTACATAAAACATTGAATACTACTCCAGATAGATGCATACAAATTGATATTTTGTTTATTAGCAAAGAAACACTTAAGACATTGTCATCAAGCTCCTAGACTGTGAAAAATATGATATCAACCTCAGCTAACTATATGATTAGAAGTTTAAAAGTAATAAATATTTTAACAAGAAAGCCAAAAAAAAATAATGAGCATGTTACTTAGTCATAAGAAACTGCAAAATTAAAATTGCAATTCTTATTCCAGCAAAGATCTATAATCAAAAAAATCATAATTACTACTGTAATGGTCTCTATTATTGTTTAATGATAATTAATATTTTATTATATATCATCTCAAATTTTGACTACATTCCCCAAAAATCAGTTTAATTGCAAGAAAGAATAAAAGTGACCTACAATATTTTGAATATGGAAAGCCAAGGTTACAAAAAAACCTGAATATTGGAAACTAAAACATTAAAGCTCCTATATCACAAAATTTCTGCTAATCGAGTCCAAAATCAATGATTTGAAAAGATACACAATGCTTAAAACAGTAAAGGCAGTGTACCTTTTTACTTAAGTTTTAGAAAAAATTCATAGCACAATATAAGCAATCAATAATACTCTTATTAATAAAAATGTGTCTGTATGTGAGAGAGAGAAAGAAGAGGGGGGGGGAATATATTTAAAGAAAGTGACAAAATACAATGAAGAAAAAGTCTTTAAAATTTAGTTCTAAATTTTGAGTAATTATATTTACAATGATCCATGTGAATCTTTAATGCAATACCATACCATAATATAATAATTTTAATATATGTAGATGAAAAACTTAAATTCATATGTCATACTTTAATATTGATTTAAAAAACTGAAGCCTAATAGAGTAGAAACTCTAATCATGATATATGCTTTCAGTATATCAAAACTTATCATACGAATTTCATAATGAGTAGCAACAATTGTCTACTTTTAAGTATTTTCATTCTGACAATCTAATTTCAAAAAACGTTTTCCAAAGATATAATATTGGATTCTAATATATACTAAGCTAAAAAAATGATAAATTAACAAAAAGAATAATTTTTAAAAACCATATTATTAATTTAAACACTCAAGAGAAAAATATGTATGAGAAAAAATTATTTAACTGCTTGAATCTAGAACGCCATATTGAATTTTTTTAAAAACTGACCTGAGACATAATTTTCACAATAACTTAAGTTTTAATAATGTTAGAGTAAAAAACTTTACATTGATAGAAACTAGAAAAACTAAGGAAAACAATAAGGCTAAGACAAATAATGATTGCCATTTAAAAAATAAGGAAAAAAGAAATTCAATATCTGACATAATTATTACTTTATCATTTGTTCATAATTTCTAATTCAACATTAATTAAGTTTAAATTACATCTTCAGTGATAATTTCTTTGTATTATTCACAAAATTATCTTTTAAACCATATATAATATGTCTTACCTGAGATAATTCATAGCTTCAGAATCTCCAAAAGTATTCGCATAACAATTCTTCATTTTTATCTTGTACCCCAAAAGTTACCAAAACTCAAAGGCATCTATAAAAAAAAGATTCATCCTAATAAAATATACATAACAAATCATTTCCAGAAGATAGAAGATAGATATGCATTTGTCATCATAGCAATTGGCTTCTTGTGTATCTAAAACTAGAAATTGTAGGCTACTGTCTGTATCACTGACAAAATTAGTTTCATCTCTTCATTTTACATTCTTTTGTGTACATCAGTGATGTTTATATTCTTTATGCATACCAGTGACACTATTTTGTTATATTTATTGTATCACATACATATAATTTATTTGCATATAGTCCATTTGTTAGCTATAGACTTGAAAATAATGTGATGAAAGATATGGTAAAACTAGTGACTCCACAGATGAGTATCAAGGCATAGGCAAGAATCAGAATTTGATTCTTTGCCTGCATTTGCATTCTTTCTGTACATTTAAATATTAGTTTTGTAAATCATTACTTGTAAACACAAACACACCATATAAACATAATAATAAATAATAAATTATTAAAACTTTTGAGAATTATTATTTGTATAAAATAAGTTTATTTTTATAAAATAAGTGGATTACAACACACAAAATTACTGTATATATGAATTCATATGAGCATAAATAAATATAGAATTTATACACACACATACTACTACAAATGCAAATTAATACAAATTAAATCATTTTTTAAATAATTAAAAAAAAATTAAAATATTATTAAAAAAATTAAAATTGTACACTTACGCAATATTCTGCAATTACATTTAGACTCCTTGGAAGGCCTTGTTTGTGAATGATCAGCATATTTTTAATCCATTTTGTCAAACTCATGATGCCGATAAAAGTTTTCTGTCTTTACTGCTTCATGGAAATTAAAAAACTGATCAAAAAACAAATAAAATTAAATGCGCTTGTTATGAAAAAAATTAATAATTCTTTTGTTAAAGACATCTTTAGAAAGCTATGTTAGAGATGTATCAAATGCCCATATTTCTATTGACATCATGCTTATAGTTTTTATATCATTAAAAAAAGAAAACCACATTTCGACCAATCAAATCAGATGCACAGGACAACCACTCAATAACCTGAAGCACCACTAAAACATCATATACCATTTCCCATGTCTTCATGAGCAAAAGAAAAAGTAGCAAATTTCTCCAAAGAATAGTGTCACCCAGTGCAATAAATAGTAGTCATTGAATGCTAAAAGATGTGTGCATCAAAATTCCTATCTAATATCTACTCATCCCATTGTGGCATTCATCAGTAAAGTACCTTGGATCTGAGAGCATGGTATATGGATCTTTGGATGGGATGCATCCCCTAGGAGTTTTTTTATCTTGTTAATTTTGAACTCATAACTTTATAGATAACTAAAAAGTTAAATGTGGCTTCAGGAGAATTGTATTACATTCAAAGATCTAAGTGTAGGGCTCTGAGATCCAGAATGCCACTGATGAAGGCCACAAGCTAATACTACTCTGTGGATATTGTATGAATAGATAAGAAATAGGCAATGCACAAACCTTCTAGCATCTATTGATTACTATGGCTTGCAATGTATGACACTACTCTATGAAGAAAATTGCCACTGTTTAAAAAAAATTTTTTTTCTAACAGAAAGAATAGAGTCATGATCATTTACATGTTATATATTGAACTTTGGAAAATAAATTATCATTCAATTATATATGTATTATTACAGAAGTTTCTATAGTAATTCTCTTTGCCTGCATAAAAATTAGTCTTACATCACATACTTTCCAAGATTACCAACACAGAACAAAAGTGTCAATCATTTGATATATATGATAGCCATAATGGCCTCATTGAGTCTCATAATTTATTTGCAATTGGAAACAAACAACACTGAAAGTGTTGTTTCTGTAATAGGTAATAATATTCTACAATAATTATTATATTTTCTATCTCTTTCATTTTTATAAAATGGAGACAGTATAGCTTATCCATGAATTCATATATTCCTTAAAAAATCCAATAAATTTCAAAATAACAAAATCTCTTTAGATTTTATATTTTAAAAAGTACATTTTATATTTTAAAAAGTACAAAGAGGTTTTAATTTTATTAAGATGAATCTAAATGAGTTAGTAAAATAGATATAACTTTTGATATATCTAACTTCTTATATTATTATATAAAATATATAGAAGTTTTTTTGTAATATATTCAAAACATTAACATTATAATACAAATGAGTACAATTCCTTGATGTAATAAAAATATAATATTTTTTAGATCGATATATTACGTTTAATTTATCAAAAAACAACAAATTTGACTATGTTTTATTAGCAATTCTAATTTACCAAACATTATGTCTACTTACTTGTCATTAAATCCCTTATTGTTTAAATTAATGACAAATTAAAATTATTATTTAGCGAAACATAGATGCATAATTATTGCGAGAGAAACAACAATAATTTTTGTTGTTGTTGTTGTTAATTCGAGAATATGTTTTTTTAGAGATAATTCTTCACTTTAATAACATAACCAACTTGAAAATTCAGATCAACTATTGTAGTTTAAGCAGTTGTTAAAACTTACCACAAGCAATAATTATTTTTAAAAAGTAAATAACTTTTTAATGACAATTTCAGTTCATGATTTACCAATAACTATTCCTGCAATATCTATAATATTATTTTCAGTAAAGTTGAATTAAACTTTATCTTATTAGTAACAAATGCTTTAACCTCTCCAAGAAAAAAAAAACAAAAAACAATCTTTTATTGCGTGTAATTAGAAGCACAATCCGATGAAGAGAATGCAATTTCTTGCAAAAATCTTTTTTTTTTCATCAAATTTTTTTCTCTGAATGCATTTAGAAATTAAGACTCACAGTAAATTTTAATAGATTAATTTAGCAAAAAAAAAAAGAATAGCCATATACATGGTCAATTAAATTTTTAATTTTTAAAAATGAGTTTAAGAGCTGATACAACAATTTTACACCTTTATAATTATCTTTCACACATACTCCATACTTATATTTAAATTAAATAAAATATTTATCTTTATTATCACTACCGATTTCTATATTGCCATTACATTACTGATATTTTTTTTGTTTTTTATTGTAAATAAACAATTCTCTTGATATGATAATCTAGCCAAAATATGTGAATTAGATTATTTTTAGACCATCTATTCTAAATCCTTTCACATTGGTGGAGAATGAGAAATACCTAAATAGATTTTTTTTAATCAATGAAACTTGTATGCCAAATTCAATTTTGAATAACCTACGACCTTATTTTTTAAGCATAAAATATAAAGACTCCCACTCTGTTAATTCATCTTAATTACTATTTTTTCAATGCCAGGAGCTTTGTATAGTTTATATAACCATATAAACTTACATTCAAAAGAAATTTGAATTGAATTTTTGTATGTGTATATATATATATATATATAGATATTGATATTTATGTGTGTATATATATATATATATATATAGAGAGAGAGAGAGAGTACAACAAGGATACAACTCATTTTCATGTTTAGTTTAGAGAAGTGAATGATGACATAAGAAGCTGAAGATGACTGGGGTTTATGTCACCTGAATGATTAAAGATAGTAGAATATAAAAAAGAAACTATAAGAAAAAACATAGAAAAGAGTCAGAAACGTCTGCAGTACTTAGCTTTTGATAATCTTCTACCAGATAATAGAACATATTTATGGTCATAGACACTAGTTTTTGACTATAAGCATAGAGATTATAATTTTGTTAAAATTCTAACATTTGTAAAATTTAATATAATAATTATGATATGCATGAACATGTTGCTGATTAAAAATCATAACTTAATCTTTTTTTAAAAAAAAAAATTATAATTAAAATGAATTCTAAAAGTTTAAGGTTTGAAAAAATATTTCTTTCTATGCAGTTTATATATAAATTTTAATGTACTTTTTTTTGGGATGGGGTGGGGTGGTCAATAATAAAAAAAAAAAATCAAACATTTTGTCACTGGAAAGTCATACAATTTGAAGCCAAAAATACTTTAATTTAGAAATCTTCTTCAAATGTAACTGAATCTTCAGTCAGCACATTTCTTTATCTAATTTAAATCATTTGTTCAACTAATTAATAATTTTATTTTAATTTGCTACTAAAATAATGATTTTTTGTTTATTTTAATTTTATTATTATTTTTTTAATAGTAATAATAACAAGTCAGGTGTCACATGACTTATATATATAGCTTGCACTTACAAATATGTAAACTTAAGAGCGTGCTAATAGCTCTAAACAAGCTTTTTTTTTTATTTATGATAAATGCTACTACAAGAGAAGGCATTCAAATCATTTTTATCTTGGATTGTTCCCATCCCCAGACTGGTTTCGACCTAATGTCCCAACTCCTCACTGAAGAGACCCATAGGTCGAAACTGGTCTGGGGATGGGGACAATCCAAGATAAAAATGATTTGAATGCCTTCTCTTGTAGTAGCATTTATCATAAATAAAAAAAAAAAAAAAGCTTGTTTAGAGCTATTAGCACGCTCTTATTTTTTTAATAATGTAAAAATTCAAACTGTATTATTTAACACACAATCAATTTAGTTTAATAAATTAAGTGTTGCATATGTAGAATATTTATTTAATTCATACACTACTTAATTAAAATATGTATACATCAATCCTAAAAAAACTAAAAATAAAGTATAGCTAAATCTTATTTGCCATATTGTTGTATATCACATAAAATATCAGGCAAATTTTATAACAATTTTTTAAAAAAAATTCAAATTCTTTCTTGTAATAATTATTGCTCTATGTATTTTATAGTTATAATAAGTCTAAGCAGTTTAGTCAATAAATATTAAAATTAATATTATAAAACTTTAAAAGCTAGTAATAATGAATATACAATGTATTAAAAAATTCTAAATATAATTTGATAATCCAAATAAATAAAATGATGCCTGAAGAACTCTATTAGTCAGTCAAAATGGAAAAAAAAATATTAATAAAAAAAAAGTAAACCAAATAATTGTTTAAAATCATCATCTTAAAACAACACATTCAAATAGTATTTATCTAAATCTACATCTTAATTCATATTTAAAGCTTGTAATCACTCAATAAATTATTCTAAAAAAATATGTCTAAGTGAACCAACCAATATAAAATCACTCAAAGTCTCAAATGGCAAAAAAGCTAAAATAAACATACCTTTTCTGGTAATATATTATATACAGTCTAAATTAGGTTATTTAATTTTATCCATTAATACATTGTATTAAAAAGCAAGATATAGTTCGTGACTAACAGACCAATAAGTAAACAATAAATTTATGGCTAGTGATAGTTCATATATTTCTTAATCTTACTAAACATAGACATCATTATTTGTATTTTACTATGTAAAAACTATTAGAATACAATTGAGGGAGATTTATAACAATATTAAATGAAAAAAGGTAATTATTGTACAATTTATTAAAAAAAGAGTTTTAATCATCTACCATTGATTTAAATAATATTAATTGAATCTCAGTTCTTAAATATCTTCAAAAATTCATTATAAATCTATCATGCGATAAAGTTTTAAATAATACAAGATCCCAAATTGTATATCACATATTTTTATTAGTTTCTTTGCAGATAGATATAAATAAAACTCATAACCACATAAAACATTTGACATTATTTTGATTGCAACACTTGCATATAAATAAACCTGATATTAATTACTTCTCATTTATTCAATTACTTAATCATTACCAGATCAATATAAAATCATTATTGTATGTCTAAAATACTTTTATCTCCTGCTGCAACAATAATAGCTTATCACAAGCTATTATAGTTAAGCCACATTGCTGTTGTGGACCAAATACAAGTCAATTCCATAATCAAATACAGAGAAAATTTGGAGTTGAAAACATACTATTGAGAGTTTACTAGGCAGTGAAAATAAATACATTGCATGCACCTCAAAAAAGTCATGCAGAAATATTATACTAACTCTAATCAGCTGTTGTAAATAATATACAATCGGCTGCCAATCTGTTTATATTAACCATAAGCAAAAGTAGAAATGCTATCATGAAATTGCTATAATTGAAAAAAAAATGCTTACTCACATTTTAATAGACAGACTCTTGCACTAGAAAATTCTGTGGTTCTTGAAAAATAATATGCTGTGCTTTTAACTTCAAGTATGTTTTAATTTCAAATCTACAAAATATTTTTTTTAAATATTTTAAAAAAATAATAGTTAAACAGTTCATCTACTATGTATTTAAATATCTTTAAAATTATAATCTCAAATGCATAAAATATTATTTAAAAATCACAATTTTCCAAATAAGTCTTCAAATTACAAAACACTTAAGAAGTTTAAATACTATTAATTAATCTTACAATTCTAAATCATATTTCAAATTTATTTAATTTCTAATTAATTCCCATTCACTACCAATAAATTATCTAAGAGAATAAAAGAAAGAAATGCAAAATTCTAATTTTTCAGAAAATTATATTTTTACAGAATTTTGCAATGATTACAATTAATTTCTATAGTAAATTTTATGTAATTCATTTCAATTTTTATAAAATGTAAAATTTTGGAACTCGATTTCTAAAATATAGACCAATTAAGGATGGGTATTATATATTCACATATAACATGTTAAACAAACTTAAAAAATTATGAAACAAAACATAGTCATTAATGATGGATTGGTTAATTTTTATAAAGGTTAAATAAAGCATTGTGTGTGTGGTATAAGAAAAATAAATTTTCTACTAATTTTACTTTATCAACTTCCATTTCATCATATTCTTTGAATGTTTAATGTAAACATTGTCATGCATTTTAAGTAAATTATTAAATTAAAAAAAAAAGGCTGAAAACAATGAAAATAAGTATTTAATTTTAGAGTAGACTAGATTTTTATGTCATTTTTATGCCTACAATGGTGGGTAATACTTCAAAGTTGGAATTGAGTTTATGATAAATTTTATTTTTAATGGAAAGTGTATATATTCATATACACAGAAATAATCTACAATTATGAATTAGTATTATTAATAATATAATTGCATCAAAACAAAAAATTGTGATTAATTCACTTTTATGGTGCTAGAGGTAATTTTACTTTTTTTGAGCTGGCTATAACTATATATGTAATATTAATAATGAGTTTAAAACAAGTAAAAAATGTGTATTAAATATGTAAACCTATTTTTATCTTTTCTAATTAATTCTATTCTAATGTAATGTAATTATACTTTTATTCCACTTTTTCCCATATGTATATATGCACACATATATGTTAAATAAAGTTTCAGTATGGCATTCTATTGAATGTTCTATACAAGCATTTAACTTGTTCAACATTTATAGTTCAGATTAGTACCTAGAATAGATAAATCAGAAATTTAAAGAATGCATCAACAGATTAAAAGTATATAAATGTTAAGGCTGCCTTTAAAATAAAAGCTCTTGAGAGTTAGAAATATCTTTCTCTTTACTTAAAAAAAAAATCTGATGGAAATCTATAATGCACTGCTGTTGGTTATAAGGAACTAGTGTGAAAAAAAAATGCAGAAACACTGAATCAAGAACAAACAAAATACATAGATTAGGAAAAATCGAAGCTGAAAATTCACCCATTAATAACTGACAATGTCTATAAAGAGAAAAAAATAATCTTTCAAGTATTTGAAAACGTTTTAAAACATGCATTAACAATAATAAATTTTAAAACGAAGATTCAAGCATTCACTTTGAAAAATGTGGCATTAATCTAAAGGAAAAAAAAAATCAAAATACCAATACAAACAAATGATCATATTTATTTTTTTCCACTTAATTTTTTTCTCTTTCTCTTACTTTTTTAAAGTACAAATAAATACTTTAATAATATTTACATGAAACAGATAAGTTTAAAATCGATGCAACTTCACAAAAAAAAAAAATGTTAATTATCATTAAATTTTTAATTTAGAATAGTTTTCAAACTTTTCAAACATCTAAATTCTATTTCTCTTTATTCCTCAAGTTCATATCCTTTTTCTATTTTTTTCTTTAAGGATCTTTTTCTTATTCACTTCTCCGTTGATATCAAAAGTCTACTGTGTGTCTTCGAGACTATTACCAACCAAGCTCTATCCATTAGTATTATTAGATTTTATACCCAATTTGTTTAGTGCAGTGGTAGAATAATGGATTTTGGAACTCAATATTTACCAACTCTTCCGCTTCGGATGTTCAAATTTCTTATGAAGTCACAACTAATAAACTATTCAATTATTTGAGGTGATGACAGACTATGAAAAAAATGAAAATTAAATTGACATCTCAGCAGCTTATTTCAGAATTGATAAATTTTGTAAAGTGATTGACAGTTATTGCCTCTCAGGAATATTTATTAACAAAAAAGAATTCAATATCATGAGATTCACCACAGACTAACATTAGAACACCTGGTAAAGATTTTTATATATGAAAACATAAGTTTAAAAACAAATATCAAAATTGTTCAAACTAGGGTGGTTGTAGGATTCTTTATAAAGTCAACAAAAATGAATGTAAAAATATTGACATTTTGAACTATGCTCCAAGTAAGAACTAAAAATATAAACAAGTGTATATTTAAACAGATACTATCTGAATTTTTGCTTAAATTACTAAGGATTGATTTGAAATTTGAATATTTTGATCATGTTATAAGATAATTTAATTCTTGTGTAAAGTGATTGTAAATATTGGTGCTGGAAAAAAAAGAGGTCAATTAGCAATATAATATTAAATTTTATCTACATGATAATAGTTATACATTTGACAAGCATGAAAAAAACAAAGAGATGATATGACACTCTAAAGAAATATTATCCTTATAATCATTAAGAGATGTTTCTTCTTTATCTATCTATTATTGCTTTATATAATTCACTTATCACTTAATGCTCTTTTTTTTAATTATGATACAGCATAAGCCTTTACATTATTATTGTACTTTATTTTCCCTCTCTTTTTTGTTATTTTTCTATATCAAACAACATTGCTATTATTAGTTTTTCATTTCATATATTTTTATACTTTGATTCTAATAAATATATAAAAAAATAAATTTCAATATGAAGTGCTTATATGCACTGTATTTTTGTACAAGACAGCAGAAGGTATTTTTGGTTAGCACAATTTATTGGTTATTTGCAGTTAACTCTCATATCTGAAGATATGTGTGGGCACATCAATAATTTGTATTTAGTACTCAATATAACCTTAATAATTATATTCAGAAAGTTTAAAAAAAATGTTTTAAGTATATGTTTCTTCTTACATGTCACCCCCCCCCCCAAGTAATTTAGAAACATCACAATTATTTAAAAATGGCTTCCAATGACTATAAAATGTTAGTGGTAATATTTTCATATCATTAATGTAATTAAACAATATCAGAAGGTACCAAATGAACTTAAATTCAGAAACTTTTAACTCTCAAGTATGTTAACCTATCATTTCATTAAGCCATAAAAGACAATTTATTTACTAAAAAGATTTTAAAAAAATAAATCCCATAAAAATGCTGACAATATTTTTATGGTTTTGATAATTTTCTATGCTAAGTACGATAATCTAGTTGTAATTATATGTTGGACTAATTACATCATCTAATAATAATAATGAAGGTCTTTAAAAAAATTCCAACTTTATTTAAACTTTTTAAATATATTTAATTGTTAGTAATAGTATACAGGTTAATATATAACACAATATTTAAAGGATATTTTTCTCCTTTTAGTGCTAGCATGAGAATTGAATACGACATCTAAATTCATGTATATTGAATTTAAAGTAACACTCCAACCAACTTAGATATTGTCTGCAGGAAGTCAGTAAAAATTCCACATATTTATCCAGGAGAACCTTCTGATTTCCTCATTTTTTTCAGATATTATGTATTATCACATTTGCCATTGACATATGAGTAGCTTCCTTGATTTTTTAAAACTTTTTCTCTCCATCCAATATTTATATTTTCCATATTGAACATCTGTTTTCTTTTTTCTAATCACCACTGTGTTTTCTTTCAATCAATTTTCAACGAGGTAACTGGTCTCACCAATATACATCCTACCACATTCATATGGTGTTTTGTAGATTCAATTTTTGTTTTTCAGCCTTCCAAGTTTAAGTTTTATAGATGTTAGAATTCCTCACAATGGTGGCATGGCTTTGAAAACCTATTCTGCTGTATTGTTTGCAAATTTTCTTTAGTTTGTTTCCTACTTCTTAGATATATGAATACACAGTAACAATAATTGTTTTTTTCTTTTGATGTTTCATTTTGTTGTCTATTTAAGATTTTCTTATTGACCATTAATGGATAGCCGTACTACACGAGAGTTCATTCTAAGTAGAACTTTTCTTTTTCTAATTCACTGTTTTTTTAACAAACTTCTTTTGTTCTGTTCCATAATGATTGTATAACCATGCTTTGTATTCCTGGTGTAATTGAATAAGTATGCTAACTATTTTTTCTGTTATTTTCCATTAAAACATATTGTTGGTTCTAGAAAGTCTCCTTGTCAAAACTTGTCAAATTTTTTTCTCATAAGTTTGTAGTTTTTGATATATAAGATACAGATATGTATCAAGGATTCTAAGCACTTGGTATTAATAAAGAAAATAAAAATTTAAAGAATTAACATATTGCTAAGCATTGTTATGGAAATTTTATTCACTAATATACCATGTGATCAAGCACTGTCTAAAGTAAGGAAAAGATCAAATGATGATAAAAACTTTTCCTATTAATAATATAATGAAACTATTAACATTCTGCACTACAGCAACATACTTTCAATATAACAAGGAATTCTTCCAACAAAATCAAGAGTTTGCTATGGGATCATCATTATCACATCTAATTAGTAACATTTACATGTTGAAACTACAGTTATAAATACTTCTCTATATACATCTAAAGTTTGGCTTCCCTAGGTTGATGATGCATTTGCTGTATGACTTTATGATGAAACACTATTACAAATATTCTGGACTTATCAGTAACATATCCCTTTCAATTAAATTCACAATAGAATCATAAAAGGGACAAAAATTGACATTCTAGATATTCTTGTGACAAGACTTCCTCATGGCTAAACCAAAACTATAGTTTACAAAAAAAAAGCAAAAAAAAAAAAAAGGAAAATACTTAGCATATACATCAAATCACATCAGAAACACAAAATGTGGCTTTATGTTAATACTATGGAATAGAGTAAATGAAGTTTGTTCAAAACTAGTGATTTGGAAAATGAAAAAATCTATATAGAATTCTCATGAAGAATGGTTGTGTATTAGCTAGAAGTAAACAACAACAAAAAATATCAAAGGAAAAAACAATTATTAGTATGGTAAGGTATCCATAAATATCAGAAAACAGACAAACGAAAAAAAAAATTTGCGATCAATATAATTTCAAAACAAGAAATTCTAACATCCATAAGATGTAAACTTGAAATGCTGAAAAATAAGAACTGCTTTTATGAAATACAATGTAAATATGGAAAGATGTGTAGGCACCCCATTAAAAAGTAATTAAAAGAACACAGATGATGTTTAGAAAGAGTCAAAAATTTATCTAAAGTATCAGACCATGTATGTAGCAATGAACATGTTTTATTGGGTAAATACAAAAATATTGGATAGAGAAAAAAGTACACAGAAGAAAATTCAATGAACCTGCCCATGTGACAATGATAGATATCCCCAATTATTAACCTAGTGTGAAAATATATAATATCTAAAAGCCACTAATTAACTTTGCTCTTAAGAAAAAGTGAAGAAATCAGGATGGCCTTTGTAGATAAATAAATATATGAAATTTTTATTGACTGTTGACTTTAAACAAATAGTTTAGTTAGTAAAAGCATCACCCTAAATTCAGTAATTGTGATCATAATGGTCAAAATTCAATCCCCATTCTAAAAATGATATGAGTCAGATCACCACTTGAAACATTACTAACCTATGGGTTATTATTAATAATTAAATGTATTTAATAAGTTATCGTATAATACTAAATCATCCATGCACTTTACTACTGTTACACAATGCTTTATTTACCACCCTCTTTTACAGTTTACAGTTTTGATTGCCCTAACACTCTTCTTCAGTACTACAACATAATACAAACATATGAATATAAATATACGTGAACATATAATTTACATTCTATATATACATCTTATAATCATAATTTATTTATTACCTTTTAAATATTGCATATTTTTTACCCTTTTTTACATTCTATATTTAGTAATTAAAATCTCCTATAAACATATATATTCTTTTTATTCTTTATTTTATTCTTATTACTCATTAAATATTTAATCCTAACTTAAGGTATTATTATTATTATTATTATTATTATTATTATTATTATTATTATTATTATTATTATTATTATTATTATTATTATTATTATTATTATTATTATTATTATTATTATTATTATTATTATTATTATTATTATTAACAATCAAAATTTATAATTTATTCATTCAATAATTTACAATTTATTTTAATCTATAATATTATTTTAAACACATTTTAATCCACCTTTTAGTTATATCTCCTAACTTCAACTACTAAACTCAAATTTTAAAAATGTACCATTATACTTTTAATAGCCCCTTCTTTAAATTTTACACTTATATTATTAGCAGCTCCAAATTCCTATTTTTCATATAACTAAATTTTTTTAATTTTAATTTTTTATTTTATATCAAATTTTTTTTCAGGCCCAAATCTTTATTCAAAACTGGCTTTAAATTATTAATATAAATAGCCTCTTTTATTTTTCTATCACTTTTATTATCTGTAAATTGTATCATCCTTATACAATCCTTTTAAAACTTATGTTGTTTCTAATTTATGTAAATATATCGGTGAATTTTTATCATATTTATCTTGTAATAATCTTCTATATATTGAATTTTTTGTTTCTCCTACATAATTTATTTTTATATTATTAATTTGGCACCTTTTCAATTAATCTCATATATTACATTTATTTCATTATCTAAATTTTTATTATAAATACTATTATATTTATTTTCTAAAATAATAATCATATATTTTCTCTTTTTGTTAACTACTTTAACATTTAATACATTACTAATTTTTTATTAACTTTACCTATAACTTTATTTAAATTTTTAACTACATAATTATTTTGATCTTTATACCTATGTAATTAACTTTATTATTACTACTTTCTTTGTTATTATTATTTATATATTCTATCCTATTGTCTATTAATCTAATATTATCATTTATACATTTATATAGATAATCATTATTTATAAATTCTTTTTAATTAAATCTATCTATTTAACATAATCTTCTTTACTTGAACAATAATTTACCACTCTATGAATTCTAGAATGTATTGTATTTACTTTCTATTTTGTATTTATATTTGAATGTCAATTGGTTATATTATTATTTATATCAATTTTCTTATGAATTAATGTTTCAATCCACATTTCCCTTCTTTATATGACTTCATCATTTTTATATCCAAATATGTCAGTATATTGTTCTCTTCTTTTTCTATAATAAATTTAATATTCTTATCCATCTTATTAATATCCTCTATAAATAAATCTATCTGTCTTTGTGATCAATAATTTAGTAAGTTTAAGTAAAGTTTGAATTTTTTAACAATATTCAATATTTAATATTAGATTATGAAAATAGCTTAACAAATACTTGCTACTAAAATACCGTCATCACAAACTTTTGGACAAATATGTAATATAGTTATATCTCATAAGGTGATTATTTCTTTTTATTCATTCAATACATGTACATAAAATTTAGCAGCATGTTATGTGATTATCCATCTATCTATATATCCATCTACATATTGCTGATCTGCCCATTTATTTATTTCTCTGTTTGTATGCTATTTGGATTAATTTTAAATGTTTGATCATAATAAAACAATAAAATATTTAACTGTGAATCTTCTAATGAGATCCAACTAATCCCTCTGTAATACATAGAATTATTCCAACACAATTTCTATTCAAAGTACTGTTTACATTTCCAGATGTTTTACCTAACTTTTAGCAACATTAAGTGCTATCTGACAAATATTTGCTTAATTTTTTAACATTCTTTATTAATTCTTTTCTGTTATTGCTTACAAATTCCAGATAATATAAATCATAGAACTGAAAATGATAATTTCACATATTAAGTATCCTTAATTAATTAATCATGGAAGAAAAACATACACTCTATGAGAATATCAATTTATGACTTCATTTTCTAACAATTTGAAATATTATTGCTATTGATGTAAAATTTACACCACAATTACCATGTACCAAATTGGAGTATTAATAGATGATAAGAAAATAAAAACAAACAAAGCAATTAGAAAAAAAAATGAAAAAAGAATAAATATGAATAGAGATGTAGATTCTTCTTATAACAGTGTTAAAAAGGAATATAATAAAAATTAATATATAAAATTAAAGATATAATTAATAAATGGAAAAAATTAAACTTAGGTTTAATACTTTGAGTATGTATTCATTAGCTGTGAACATACAATTTTTTTTATTTTATCTATATAATTATTTCATTCCATGTCATTAAAAATTAATTTATACATTTTGCTGAATTTTATTAATTAAATTCTATTTTATTTTAAACTTAAATTAAAATTTGATTTGCCTCATTTTATAATTAGAAATTAATTCATGACTAGAAATTACTGTAAAAATTTCTAGCTATAAAAATGAGACAAATTTAATATAAATGAAAATATAATTTCTTTGCCTTAAATATATTATAGTTAATATCACATGTTTAGAATAAGACTACTTCAGTACTTTTATTAAGTCTAAGGAACTAAAATAGATCTCTTAAGTCAATAAAGCCAATATTTTATGATCCTGATATTTGTTGTAATTTAAATATGTAAGAAAGTCTTATTTTTAAACTTAAAAACTTGAGATTACAATTAAGGTTATTATCACTTCAATTTTTCAATTACTCTAAAAATTTTACAGAATTGGATCTCACAGTCATTTATACAACAGAAAGAACAAATTTAATTTTTAAAAATTTTTTTTTTTTTTTTTAAATCATTCCACTGATTATCTAAAGAGACGGCAACTGTTTTATTTCAGATACTAAATTTTGTTTTTAAATGGAGCATTCAGATTTTACAGTTTCAGTGAAACTTAACTTTAAACATTTATCTCAGTAAGGTATTCAACTTTGGTCGTGCAGTCTTGTAAAAAATATGTAATCTTAAGTGTCATATTAGATGGTTATTTGCCGAGCAAACATTTATGTACCTCACTTAAACAATATATATACAATTTATATTATATATATATATCCACACACAATTTATATTATATATAACACAATTTATATACTACATTCAAAAAAATTAATGACGTATTTCAACAACCTAAAGACAAAATTCCTTTGGAATGTCATGATATATATGAAATCCCATGTGGAGTTTGGTTACATTCATACATTGGACAGACCAATAGTAGAATAAACATAAAAAAAGGAAGAACACATTTTGGAAGTTAGTGAAAAATCTAATTTATGAGCCATTTATTCACACATTAAATTAACTAAGCATGATTTCAATTTTAATAAAACACATATTCTGGCAAAAATGGAATAATATAACCTAAGATTACCAAGGGAATCTGTAGGGATTTTTAAAAAGCCTAAGAGCATAAATGAGAAGTGTGAATTGAAGAAAATTAACAATATTTGGAAAAAGCTATTGGAGGATAAAATATTTTTTTAAAACTAAGTAACAATGGAATTTGAAAATGAGAAGAAAATAACAAAGGAAAAAAATAATTTTAAATCTCATCATACACATTCTTATGATTTGAGAAAGAAGCTCTGAGAAAAGTATTTGTTATTGTACTAAAATGCCAGTTAGTTAGCTATTATATTTTTATTACATGAAAACTCTTGGAAACAATACTATGAATTCATCATTTATCCATGAAAATATTAGAATTAATATATGTATCATAGTTATTAAAAAACAGTTAACACTTAAACAACCCCAATATCAATAACAATCAACAATCTCAGCCTGTTATCAAGGCAATCTCCTTTTAACAATAGCTATAAATAAAAATCAGGGCAATAATAAGAATGTAGCATAGGGTAGAAAAAATATGAATTTAATTTCAGTGTTGGTAGCACTGGAATATGTTAAGAAACTTTTATGTGGTGGGGTATTGATGAAAGAAACTGAATAAGTGTACCTTGGGAAACATTAACATATCTGATAATAATCTTCAATCCCTTAGAAAAAAACTCTTATAAGATATTCTCTTTATTGTAATATGATAATATATAACCATGCACAACAGCTGAAACTGGCAAACTTATAAGATTACTTTCACCCATTTTATACTACTGATTTTCAAATATGGCAATGAAATTTTGGTCAATAAATGTTAATAAATTTTTAATAAACAAATGTTTAAATTTGAATATTCCTTTATTATATAAATTTTGATTAATCACATGAATAAACTCTTTTCTTTTTATAGATCCATTCGATTCTGTAACATTCAAGATAAAATAATTTATCTTCACTAGCTAAAATCAGTGTAACGATTTTTTTGTTCAAGTTAAATGGAGATGAAATTGCATATTTACCAAATCCTAATTCATCTTGCAAAAATTTTACAACATAAACTGCTGCTTGATAAAACATACAACCTCCAAAATTTAATATAAGTCTAAAAGGTAAATTTTCTTTATGAACTTTTAAATTTCCAAAAATTCTTGGCATAATAACAACTGATGAAAAAATAGATAAATACAGTTTTCTATTAAATAATTTATTTAAATAAGTTTACGTATAGAATTAATAAACTTCATTTTCATTACATCAGTAGCATAAAAATCTAATAATATAAATTTTAATTTTTCAATTTGTTGGTGAACTTTTTTCTCTATTTATCTTTATACATTTAATACAATCTTCTATTCTTATTTTCCTTAATACATGGAATATTATTATAACAAAAACGTTTCTTTATCAAAGTAATCTGCATATACCATATATCATTATATTTTATATCAGATAGTTTAAATGAAGATATTTTAAATACCATCCTCCTTCATGAACATTGTGCATTCCATAAGCACTTTCTATGGCTGCAATAATTTCAATTTTATAGTTTTCTCAACAAATTTTATTCTTTTATCTAAAACTAAAATATCAAACAAATCCAAAGGTTTATCAATTAAATTTACTAAATTACATTTATTTATTTATTTTCAAAATCAAACCTCTGGGTAAATTGTTTGTTACATAAAAATTGAATTTTTTTAATTATATTTCCATATTAATGACCCATTTAAAAATTCTTTATAAACATAAAAATTATTTTTAAATTCAGAGTAATTTTCAAATTCAATATCAATGGACATGATATTATTGGGAAAAAAAATCAATAAATATAATATTATTTATAAAGTGGTTTGCAGCAGTAAGTTCAGTTATATTGATGAATGAAAATGTGCATTGAAAAGAGAATTCATGAACTTCTTATATAATAAGTTGTGATATTTTGTGGAAAGATGTAAATATTTTTTTGCTGAACATTCAATTATTTGTAATGAAAGTTTTTGTTTTATGAAAAATGATTTGAAGAGAAGAAAAATCAGAGTATGACTAACAACTTATTAAATAAACAAAATAATTGTCATAATCTATATAAATTATGGAAAATTAGTCACATTTAATTTTGTAAAATTTTAACTGTTAAATGCTACTTAAAATGGCATACATGTAAGCTGGTTATAGCTATTATTATTTTTTATAATGATATATTGAATGTTATAGTTTGTTACAGAGGTTTTTGTTTAATATATAAATATAATTATACTGTGTATTATTTTTTTATTTTAATTCTCAATATTTTGCTGAAATAATATTCATCCTTTTCAGGGTTAAGTTTTTTAATGAAGAACTGTTATGTATTAAGTAATAATGAGATTGAGCACGAATTAAAGAACAATCATTCATATATATATATTTGATGTTTGATCATTCAGAATAGATGAATTAGCAAAAAAATTTATACTTCCTTCTGTTTTGCAGTTAGTTTATTAAAAAAGAAAGAGTTCTATGAAGTCGGAATATGCTGTATTTCATTACATTTGTTTAAAATGTTTAGTTTTTTAATATTATAATAGACTCACTCATAGTTCTTAAATCATATTTTTCAAAATTAGCTATTGCTTTAATATTATCAAAGTCAGGTGTGTGCCCAATTTTTAAAAAAAATGCAAAGTAAAAGCTGATGTAATCAATTTTTGATTGAAGATATTTTTATGCTCCCTAACTCTGACATTAATACATCTTTTTGATTGACTCACATAGATTTTGGTCCCTGTAAACATGTAATTTTATAGACGCCTTAATATAATCTAAAAGGTTTATGAAAAAAATCACTATATTATTTGCTAGTGGAAAAGATAGCTTTAATGTTAAAATTAGATAGTCTTTTACTTCTTTAATATAAGATAAAACACTTCTACAAATAGTTAAGTTCTCAATTTTTTCACCTTTTTTCTTTTTAATATCAATACCATATAAAAGCTTTATAATGCTTTTACTGCAACCATCATTATCTTGTCCACATGATTTCGGTAGCAAAACTCTTTTGATGAGAGCATATACGTTGTTTGAAAAGGTTGTTCAAGACATAGCACTAACTAAAAATATTATACTCTTTAATTGTTATAATCAAAACTTTATATATAAGGCTTTACATAGTATCGATACTAAGAAGAAAAGGATGGAAAGTCAACTAGTTATAGAGTTGTTTTACCTTATATTAAAGATGCCACTAATAAAATAAATAAAATACTATCTACTTTCAAAATTAAGACTACTTTTTCCACTAGCAAAAAAATTGGTGACTTTTTCCCCCATACATCTAAAGACCAAGTATTTTTAGAATAACAATTCAAAACAAAACAACACTCTCCATATAGTAGTGCCATCTTGTGCTAACAAGAGCAATCAATGGATGACAGAAGGCTTGTGCATAAAATCCCTATCTAATGCCTACTCATCCCACAAGCCAGAAACTAGTCTGGGGATATTGGATGAGTAGGCATTAGATAGGGATTTTATGCACAAGCCTTCTGGCATCCATTGATTGCTCTTGTTAGCACAAGATGGCACTACTATATGGAGAGTGTTGTTTTGTTTTGAATTGTTTAATAACAATTATTGTGCTAGTATGAGATAGTGATCATGTGATGTTTAGTGGTTTAACACCAATCCTGCCTAATAGGATAGTGGTGGCTATGGTTGTTAAAGAGCCAAAGACACCAAAATGTATGGGTACTGAATTGAGTTCAGACCCATATGACTATATAAGCTATTGAGCTTGGATTGAAAATATTAATGGTGTTTTCAATTTCATTCTCATAGTTTTGTAGTTAAATAGAGTTAAAAGGTGGGTGCTGGAGGGTTGCATTAGATTCTAAGATCTAGGTGCAGTGCTCTCAGATCCAAGGCTCCTCACTGATGAAGGCCACAAGCCAGAAACTAGTCTGGGGATATTGGATGAGTAGGCATTAGATAGGGATTTTATGCACAAGCCTTCTGGCATCCATTGATTGCTCTTGTTAGCACAAGATGGCGCTACTATATGGAGAGTGTTGTTTTGTTTTGAATTGTTTAATAACAATTATTGTGCTAGTATGAGATAGTGATCATGTGGTATTTTTAGAATACCAAGGTGTCTATAAAATTTCATAACCACAGGGTCCAATAAGTTATGTGGGTCAATTAAATTGATGTTTTAGTATCATACTTAAGGAGCATAAAAATGATTTCAATCAAAGGTTTATTACATCAGTTTTACATTACATTGTTTTAAAAATTGGTTCCACACCTGTCTTTGATAATACTAAAATACTAGCTAATTTGGAAAAATGTGATTTAGAAACTATGAGAATCTACTGAAATATTAAAAAAACCAAGTAGTTTAAATAAATGTGATGATCAATATAGTTCAGTCTTATGAGAACTAATTATTTTATATATTTCTATTAAAATCAGCTTGGAATCAACTAATTGTAAATCAGAAGAAAGTAAAACAAACTTGTTAATACAACTTTTCTGAATGGACACCCATCAGATATATATAGGAATGGTCATTCTTTTATTCACACTTATTCTCATTATTACTTAGGACATAACAGTTCTTCATTAAAACCTTAACCTTGAAAAAAAAAATGTTATTTCATCAAAATGTCAGAAATTAAAACAAAACATAAGAATACATGATATAAGACTATTTTCATCATATCTTTTATTATTTAGAGCATTTTACTCTGTAACAAAATAGCAACTTCTGGAATTATTCAAGATTAAAAAATGAAATAATTTTCCTATTTAATAAGCTTTTATATGTTATATGGATCAGGTGCTGTGTTTTCATAGAGATCATGGAGTTGAAATTTCATGTTTCATTACAGTGATAAATAGATGGTCTTTGTGAATACACACAGCCTTATCTTATAGTGATAAGTTTGGTCAGTTAAATACTATAGCTGCAAAAAAATAGATGGTTAAAGGTATTAACTTACAATTAAAATAACAACTTATGTCTTGAATTAATTATATACAATTCACTTGTAAATAATGCTATAATGTGAAAATAAAATACCTTCAGAATATAAATTATTAATTTGTAAAATTTAAAAATATTTATAGTTATAATTTGAAAAACAATCTATTGGTCATGGAAACCATAAATAATTAAAGATTTAGAAACAAAGTGCAAATGTTAGATATGTTTTGAAGATCATCCTGTGAAAATGAATGAATTAGTTTCTGGACTTTGTAAGGTATGTATTTTGGTGAACAGGTGGTTGGCAATGTTAAAATGTTGTAAAAAAAGAATTCAAAAAAGATATTACTTTATCTTGATTTAAACTTCAAAGAAATTCAGCTTACAATTTACTTGTACAAACCAGAGCTTAAGCATTTGGTCATATAGCATTTGCTGAGACAATGAATTTGGCCAAGTAAAAGAATATCAATAAAATCTCTTAGCTAGTTCTAACACTAAACTCTGCCCTCATGAACAGGAAAAAAACAAATTGAACTACCAGTTTGGAGAAGTACTTCTCTATTTATTTCTCACTATATCAATAATAAGTCACATCCATGCTTATAGCATTGCTTCAACATTATTCAGACAATGTAGTATTTAAAAAAATATATGACTTTACAAGATTTAGTATGGAATCTTACATTGTAGCTTGCTGTCTGCTATATTATAGGATGTGCTAACTGTGCTAGAATTGAGCTGTTTTGATGCCATAGGGCCTACCTATAAATCAAGACTAAAGAACATTAAGAAATTAATAAAACTAATCTGAAATAATATGTATGGCTAAATTAAACATGAATTTAGAAAAAAATAAGCTAGAAATGTATCATATTGAAATCACTAGTCACCTTAAATTATGACATATAAGTTACTTAAAAATCATATGTACACATAACAACTAGGTAAATAACAATAATAAGAAAATGTATTATTTAAAAAGATTGGAATTTATAACATAGATAATTTGTAAAATTATAAGGGATTTATTATTTCTCAGATATAATGTAGGCTTTTTTTTTTATCTTGAGATTTTGTAAAGAGTATTTCACCTTTTGCAAAAATAGATCAAGATTTTGTACTGCCAAATCTATCATTTAATAAATAATAATTCTACTGACATTAATGAATAGTAATGAAGTTAGTAAAATAAAATTAGTGTTAAACCAGGAAAAAAGTATATATTTGAAAAACGTATACATTCAAACTACATAATGTAGACATACATATTCATAGTTTAATTAGTTATATTTAAATCTAAATTTTATTTGCATTAATCAATATAGTGCTAATTTGTTAACTCAATCTATCATTCTCATAAGATGTTTTTTTCAATGATTAAATAGTTAAGGATAATTAGTATGTCTGATTATCAGAAAGCAACAACAGATATTAATAATTAAAAAAAAGATAAAAAATTAAATAAATGAAGTTAGATGATACATCTGGAAAGAAAATCTATATTCTGAATACACATTATGATGGAATAAAATCTAAATATTACAGAATACATAGTTTGATCTCATTGGTCACTTGACAATTAAATATTTGATGTAGGTTTTTTGTAATCAAGTATTTAAAATAAATTTAAACAGCAGATTATCTGAGATAATATATTAAATAAATGGTCAAACAGAAAAACAATTGGATATATAGATGGATAATTATATCATGTGCCATAAAATTATATGAACATATGTGTAAATAAACAAAAGAAAACAATAACTACTTTTATATTATATGTATAAATAGATAAATGGATTGATAATCATATAAAACAAAAAATAGATTATGCATTATAGGAAATTATCAAACTTATAATATTAGCATTTTTTTTATATTGCTTTATTTTTTTAAAACTTTTATTAAATAAAATACCTTCTGTAGCTTGATTCAATGATAGAATGATAAACTTAGGAATTAAAGGTTCCTGGATTGAAGTTCATTTATTTCCGTGCTCAGCATCACTATATTTCCAAGTGATGGACAATTCAATTACATTAATGAATTTAAGCAGGATGTTTTAAAGTATGAACAGAATATTACTATTAATATTTTATAATTTTTTTGAAGTCATTTTTGAACAATTATGGTTTTTCTGATTTCTATTATAGCTTAAAAATTATAAGTAATTAATATAAATTCACAAATTTAGGATTAATAATAACGTGAAAGACTAACATCTTTGACAGTTGCACCTTAAAAATGCTTATGTGACAGCCAATCAAATGCAATAATGACTGCAGGTGGAACTCTCAATTCAAGAACATAAGCCAGAACTACCAGAAAAAGATGAGACTCCTTTTTCTCACTTAAATTTATATATAAATAAATCAGACTCAGCATTCTGAACTAAGAGTATGAAGCTTAAAACACCTTCACATTTAATTTGCTAAATCTTATATATAAATAAACAACATGAAATCTTTCGATTTACACTTAAGCAATTTTCAAATCTAATGAAATGATAGTAACAAATTGTTTCATTGTAAATCGAAAGATTACACGTTTATTTATATATAAGATTTAGTGAATTAAATGTGGTATTTTAAGCTTCACGCTCTTAGTTCGGAATGCTTGATTCTGACTTATTTATATATAAATTTAAATGAGAAGAAGGTGGATCTCATCTTTTTCTGATAGTTCTAGCTTGTGTTCATGAATTGAGAGTTCCACGTGCAGTCATTATTGCATCTGATTGGCTGTCACATAAGCATTTTTAAGGCACTTCTGTCAAAGGTATTAGCCTTTCACATTATTATTAGATTATCTGCTTGCATTTAATAAATTTAATATATTTAAATTCAGAATTATAACATTTTGGCATTAACAGTTGCAAAACAGAAATAATTTTCTCAAAGAAATAAAATTTGGAATTTCCCGAATCAACAATGCTTTCACTATTGAATAAAAGTATCTATGTGCATCAATTTGTTAAACTCACATACTTTTCTTTATATCTCCATACCTTACTATGCACTTCATCAACACTCAAGCATAATTCACAAATGTATAACACCTTCTAGTGTTAATATCTTTAGTTAATCTAAAACTTTCATTAATATCTGTTCAGAATGTATACAGAATTGTTTAGTTTTTAATTCTTTCATTTTTCTTCTTTTTTAAAAAAATACATTTATAAAATAATATTTTAAAAGCTTAAAAATTAATTACTATTAAAAAAAGTGCTTATTTATAAATTCTGATTTCTACTCATATCAAAATTTATAATTAATTTTATATAATTTGCGAAGCTAATATAAAATATTTCAATATTTATATATATGTTAAATGATTTTTATAGATCCATGCACACACTCATAATTAAATTGTATATAAAATATTTCTGTACCTTCTCGAACACAGTGGTAATTTAAATTAAATGTTTTTATACTTACTGACTTACTATATATTGTAACAGAACAAGTCTGATAGCAGTTCAAATAAGTTACATTAAAGCTGCATAGTAAAAAAAAATGTATAAATTGCCGAATGTGTATGTACACATATTAGATATAATATACACATCATTTAAATTCACCAGTTTAGGCAGCTTAAAAAAAAAATTGGTTTACAGATTTTTTATATAAGGTGATTAAAAATTTTAAAAAGGAAATGTACTATCTAAAATTGAAAACAATAAGAGTATAGCTCATACTATGTAAAGGAAGAAAGAAAAATAGTTTTGATGCATGCAAGAATTTGAGTTGCGAAGTTTATAAAAATATAAAGTACTTTATGATCCTTTCTGATCTGCCTTCTGAATGGGGTTTTAAAAAAATAATTTGCCCATTCTTATAGTAAATTGAATGAAAAATCTAAATATGTTATTGAAAATTAGGAGTTATTAAAATTAATAAAGTTATCCAACAATTTTTAAAAGTTGTTAATGATTTTTTTCTTTCTTCCTACTATTAATGCAAATAAATAAATAAAAAACTACTTTTATTCTTTTGTTCATTTAGTTATCAAATAATGATATAGTTTTAAAATGTATGTAAAATTACTTGTTTCCACAACATGTTGTAAAATGAATATTTATTTCTGTAATTAGTAAAATGTTTTTTTTTTAAAAAAAATTGACAGAGCTCTTGTTTGAAAAACATTCTTTGAGTACAATGATAAGTGTGAAAAACAACAAGTGGGGTATAAATAGGTTAGAGATAAACAATTATGGCAGTCTATTCTATTCCAGACTTTTTTTTTAAGTGTCATAGCATCAGCCGGGATGTGAACCCACAATTCGGGCAACTGCCTGCAAGTGCAAGGCAGGTGCACTGACATCTCAACCACCAACGCAAGACTTCTATTCCAGACTTTAACTCAAAAAGCAGTGTTGTAATGCTCCCATAAACAGAAGAGAAACTGCTGGTTAAAACAGTTTTCTATCCTAATTTGAATCACCATGTCTTGCTGACATTAAAAGTATTTTTCTATACAAATTAAGATCGACCATACAAATATGACATTAGCCAAATGAAGACTATCTAGCATGTGACTAAAAAACCAACCACCACCAGAAACTAATATTGAATTTTTCTCAAACCAGCCATTGCCTGCTTTAATCATGCTGTTGGAAGAGAAGTGAACTATACCATAAGACTTACCAATGGTAATATATCTTTATCTAATATCATCAATGTCCAAGTAGGGCAACTATCATTCTACATAAATTAATTAAGATGAATTCATAAATACAATAAAAATGATATTTGCAGAAAACCATGGTTTCAAACTTTTCAAACTTTACATTTAGTAAAATATAATAATTCTAATGCCTTAGTTTTAAAATAACTCTTTATTATTTTATATTATACTTATTATACTTAATAGTAATTGCAAATATATAAGTAACAACTTTATGTACTGCATCTATTGTTAATAAATTGGTAACTTATTTTTTTATTATTAATCAAATTAGTTTGAGTTCAAACATTATGCTGATAAGATTCATTATCCTATTAACATCCACAACTGGAGAAACCATGCAATCCACTAGGGAATATGCAAGGTTAATGGTAATAATTTATAGATGATAATTGGATGTTAATAAATTTTCCAAAAGTAAGAAGGTTTGGTGCCTTAAGTTGTTTTTTTATTGTTGAGAAACAAATTAAAAATACTTTTGGTGGTAATTGCACTTAGTTTAACTTGAGTTCTAGGATATAAGTCATCATCATCATTATCACAGATGTCTGGTTAATATCATTGTATATATTTGAGGTCAACAAATTTTATTTGAATGAATATTAACCATTTTATAAATATTTATTTTTGTTCTATTGTATTTGAAGCTGTCAAAAATTACCAGTATAATATATATACTTCTAATAAACCTTCGCATATTACACTGACTCTAGAAAATTTGAAAGATGTCACATGACAACCAAATTTTGCACTTTTGTTTGTTAAAAGAAACTTTAGAGACACATATTCTCATGCTATTATTTAATATATTTTATGTTTATGTACCTACACAGATGGTATTTCTATTTTTCAAAACATTTGTTTCACATAATATTTTTATATCATATTTTTTTTATAATAATACTGAAACCTGAAACTAGTTATTTAGAACATATTAGTAAATCATTTAGACTTTAAAACTTTAGGTTATTCTTATTTCATTCTTTTGAATTTTGAAAGCACTAGAAACTTTTAATTAAAAAGGTCAGTTTGTAAAGAGCTTTTGTTGTTGTTGCTGAAGCGTAATTACATTTTAAAACAATTTATTCAGTTATACTATATTTATTTATAAAACTATAAGATAAATTTAGTTTGTTAAAAATTCAGTTCAATCAATTTAAAAAATATATATATTGCTATATGATTTGAATCTCAATATTTTTTTCTAATAGGGATACTGAAGAGACTTCTCATATATTATTAATATACACTAACGTGATTTCTGATAATCAATTTTTAAAATTCTTTCAAAATTTAATACAAAAAGTTTCAAAATAAAGTATAATAGACGTATAAAAATGTAATTTAACTAATTGAATCTAACACTATTAATCATTAATCTATCAAACTTCAATGATGGTTTAAATACATGATTCCGCATTATCATTTTAAAGATTTCTAATGTTGATATATTTGAAAAAACTGCTTGTTAAAAAAAAAGTGTAAATATAGCAACAACAATCATAGAGGGCGGATAGTGTTTGGAGCATCTTCAAATCTTAAATTCTGTAAAATATTAATATCTTACTGAAACAATTTGGTAAAATAAACTTTTCAATTATTATATGTAAATAAACTCGGATTATATATAAATATGGACTGAAAATCAGCATCCAGCCAAGATGCCTGCCTCCATTAACGACATGAATGCAAAAAAAAGTTCTATGCAGAACTAACAAAACTCACCCTTTCAGCAGATTGGAAAAATAAAAATGAATCAGAATTATTCAATAGAATGAGAATACATCCAGCTTCCAGATCTCCCTGATCAATCATTGTAAATCTGATGAAACTAGATTTTTTAATAAAGATCATGGACATTAATATCACAGAACCTTAAGAAGCATGGACCAATGGTAGCCTAACAAAAATTACAGAATTATTTAAGCAGTACTGAAAGATTTATAAATTTATTTTCAGATAGTCATTAATAATGGTGATCACAGATAAACACTGTTTTCTTTACAGATTCTCCAAAAACTGTTTATTCAACAACCTTAATGAAAAAAACCTATGGAACATGATTATACATATCGCAGAGCACTCACACACAAATGCCTATTAATAGATATTGAAAGCTAAAAGAACACAAACACAAATTAAAACTTTGAATAATCCAAACAGAGAAAATCATATCATAGGTTTACTTTAAAATACTTACCTCAATTATTTCATTGAAGATTTCATCAAGCCAATGAGCAATTTGGTGAGATATAAACTTTCAACCTACATATCTTAAAAATAGACCCACTCTAATACTGAGTAACAGCTATGTTTTTTAAAGTAATACTGCAATAATATACATATCCTGATAATATCCCACTCAAATAACCAATTAAGAAGTCATGCTACTTTTAATAATAAATGGATTAAAATCCCAGTAATTCACTACCAAAAGCATAATCATCCTATCAGCAATTGCCCTGAGCTTACTTTATGCAATGTAAACATGAGCCCTTCCCCCATTTATCAGTTACCAAAGAAAAAAAATTGGCTATCATAACCAGAAGAGAATAAAAAAATCAATGATAGCAAAACAACACATCATAATCAATCAACTCTACTACTAGTCAAAATAATGACCATTCTAACGTCTAATGGCAAAACAACTCAAAATCCTGCAACAATCATTTTAAATAAATCATTACCACACATCATGGTATCTCACTAGTGGTCTACCAGAAATAATTACAAACATTCCTCAACTAAAGAAAAAAAAACTTGGTTACCACTCTACCCTACTGCCCAAATAAAAAGAAGAAAAGTGAAAGATTTGGCATGTGGATGACAGTGATGAAGAAATAAAATGTTTAATGTAAATAAAAAGTAAAACTGAATAATTCTAGAGACTCGGACACCACACCATCATCATCAGATAAAAAAGCAGCCCTGTGGAAGATATAAGTGGAACCAATTCATATAAAATACACATTAAGGTACAAACATTAAGGTAAGTAAGATCAGATGATTCAATAAATGGGTTACCATCACCCTTAAACAATAATCCAATATACAATTATGTATAATGAAATTATTTATACATTGTACCAATAATCTTTATTGATTTTTCTATTGGGAAGTCTAAGATAATAAAATCAATATTTTTTCCAAATTTACTATATAATATAAATACAGGCTGCAGAAAGGAGTTTTGCTATTAACTGAAAGGAGACCCTTTGATTCCTCTTGGAGGCCTTAAAGGAACTGAGCAGGGCAAATTCCTAATGTCCACTCCATACGTTCTTGTCATTGCAGCTGTTATTACTATGTGATTATTCATATAGTATACGAACAAGGATGGGCTGCTCACCAACATGCATTAGCCAGCATGGTGAGTTTATTGGCTTTTTTACCTCTGAGTTTAAGATCAAGAAACACCATGGTCTTTCTTCTCAGTGCCTGATAAGGCAGAATGAATGTTTGTGTAAATGATAAATATTTTCCCAATACATATATACAATTATGACAGACAAAAATAAAGCATGGCCCTTATTCCCAGGAGGCTGTAAAGTCACCAACCAAGGCAGCGGTTGGTGGCCGAAGGTGGAGGGTGCTAAGAATCCCCTGATTGCGGACCCAGGCTGCCATTTGATGACGACTTTTTATTTAGGTACTTACAACTGCAGATCACTTTCAAGTGAAGGAAGATTGCAAGAATTAGAAGAAGAACTGTCTTATATTAAATGGGACATTATTGGACTTTGTGAAGTTAGAAGAAAAGGTGAAGAGACAATTGATTTAAAAAGTAAACATATACTCTATTATAAAGGCACAAATATTGGAAATACAAGTGGAGTAGGATTCATTATAAATAAAAAGTGGAAGAACAATATTGTGGAGATTGATGGTGTATCGGACAGAGTGGCAAGATTAGTTATACAACTTAATAGCAGATACCAAATGCAGATAATTCAGGTTTATGCCCCAACAAGTTCTCATAGTGATGAAGTAGTAAAAGATTTTTATATGGATGTACAAAAGGCTTTTGATCAGAGTAAACACCATTTTAAAATTGTTATGGAGACTTTAATGCTAGAATTGGTAAAAAAAATGAAAGATGAAAGTGCTGTGGGTAATTTTGGTTATGGTAATAGAAATGAGAGAGGACATAGACTTGTGGAGTTTGCAGAAAAAGAAAAACTTTATATTATGAATTCTTTTTTTTAGAAAAATGTTAAAAGGAAATGGACATGGAAGCATCCAAATGAAGGTACAGCAGAATTGGATTATATTTTGACTAACAGGAAATACATATTTCAAGATTGTAATGTTCTTAATAAATTTAACACAGGAAGTGATCATCGATTAGTAAGGTGTAAGATACGTGTTAATGTAAAACTAGAGAGACAAAAATTATTAAGAAAAACAATATTTACAGTTGATATTCCTAATCTTCAGAAACATTCTAATGAATTTAAATTAGAACTTACAAATCGGTTTCAAGTATTAGTAGATTTTGAACATGATTCAGATTTGAATGAAATTAATATGAAAATAACTGATACACTTTTGAAAACTGCAACAAAGATAGCTGGTAGAAAGAAACAGCAATTGACCAATAAAATTTCTACTGAGACTAGAGAATTTATGAAGAAAAGAAGGAATATGAAGATATACAAAAATGATGCATTAAAAAGAATTGAATATCTCGAATTTTGTAAAATGGTGCGGAAAAGAGTTGAAAATGATATAAGAAAGTATAACTGTGAACTAGCGAGGAAAGCTGTAGAAGAAAATAAAAGTCTTAAGAATGTAAAACAACATTTTGGTATTGGTAGGAAATTTATATCTGCAATAAGAAAAAAAGATGAAATTATTACTAAAAGGAGAGATGACATCATGAAATTGGTAGAAGATTTTTATCAAGAATTATATAGTAATAAAGAACAAGTACCTCCTATATCTATTACATCTTCCAAATTGCCCAGAATTTTAAATGAAGAAGTGAGACATGCAATTAAATGCATGAGGAAAGGAAAGGCTCCAGGTAATGATGGAATTACAATTGATATATTAAAATAAGCAGGTGAAAAAATATTAGCAAAGTTATATACCAAATGTCTAAATGATAAAGATGTACCGGATGATTGGAAGAATGCAGTAATAATATTAATATTTAAAAAAGGTGATAAATAAGATGTTAAAAATTACAGACCTATCAGCTTTTTATCAGTTTTATATAAAATTTTTACCAAGATAATTACTACTCGTCTACAGAGAACATTGGATTTCCACCAACCAAGAGAACAAGCCGGATTTAAAAGTGGTTTTAGTACAGTAGATCATATCCAGGTATTGAGAGAAGTTATAGAAAGGACAAATGAATATGAGTTGCCATTATGCTTAGGATTTGTAGATTATGAAAAGGCATTTGATTCTATAAACATTTCTTCAGTGATTAAAGCATTAGATCATCAAGGTATAGATCTAGGATATTGTCATATTTTAAAGAATATTTATAAAAATGCAACAGCAACAATTAGATTACATAATGACACTAGGAAAGTCAACATTGAGAAAGGTGTAAGACAAGGTGACTCCATATCTCCAAAACGTTTTACAGCAGTGCTGCATGAAGTATTTTGTGGATTAAAATGGGAAACTAAAGGAGTGAAAGTAAATGGAGAGTATTTAAGTCATTTAGATTTCGCAGATGATGTAGTTATTTTTGCAAATAATGCTTCAGATCTGCAGGAAATGTTGCAGGAATTATCAGATGAAAGTAGGAAAGTAGGACTAAAGATAAATGTTAAAAAGACTAAAGTAATGTTTAATCGATTTGCTCAAAATATGAAAATAAAGATTGATTATGATGAATTAGAAAAAGTTAACAGTTACAAATACCTTGGTCAGATTATTAATACAGATGGAAACATAATGGAGGAAATTAATCATAGAATTAAACTTGGTTGGAGTGCTTTTGGTAGAAATAACTTGATACTAAAAGGAAATATGCCTATGTGTTTGAAAAGGAAGGTTTTTAACAAATGTGTTTTACCAGTTCTTACTTATGGATCTGAGACTTGGACACTTAATAGAAGAGCAATTCAGAAACTTCAGACCACTCAAAGAAGTATGGAGAGATGTATGTTGGGAGTAACAAGAAGAGATCATAAATGCAATGTATGGGTAAGAGAACAACAGGTGTTACTGACCTCATTGAAAAAATTAAAAGATTGAAGTGGAGTTGGGCTGGACATATTGTTAGAAGAGATGATAATAGATGGACAATTGAAATTTTAAACTGGATTCCAAGAGATTGTAAAAGACCCAGAAAGAGACCACATGTGAGATGGATGGATGAAATAAGAAAGTGTGCAGGGGTGATGTGGAGAAGAGAAGCTAAAGATCGGAGAAGATGGATTAAACTTGAAGAGACCTTCATCGTGCAGTGGATTGATAATGGTTGATAATGATGATGATGATATAAATACAAACTAAAATGAAATTTTATATAAGCCCTTTTAATGTCAGAAGGTTAAATTCTCCTGAAAGTAATAAACTTTTAACTAAATGGTATAATATTGTCCAACCATACACATTTTAATTATCATCTTTCACTACAAAGCAATAATACTAAACATAGCATTTGTATAAATTCCTCCAAATAGATTAATTATAACTTTGAACTTCAAATTTGCAGCTCTCTTGCACCCCATATTAATCATAGGAGACTTCAACATGACATATAAAAATTTCACCAATATATTACTCCACTTGCTTTCACTCTCCATGATGAGCAGAAAAGAATTGCATCTTTTAATAATGGCAAATACTCATCACTAATACTCTTAGTGTACTATATAGCATCATTACACAACATAATGAACATATTTCTGAAAAACTCCCCATTATCCAATAATTCAGCTGGTACAGTATCCCTAGAACTTAACTTCAATGTCATATCAACAATTATTATGGGAAAAACTTCAGAATTCTTGTACCATTATGTATTTCTAAATTTTTCTTCTTAGAAACATACATTTATTTACATGAAAGATTTACAAATAGATTCAGTCCAAAGCTGTTTTGCATATGTTAATATATCTTTCAATGTAAACCATCTCACTAGATGCACACCATCCCTCCCTATGTCTTATGAATCACATGTATGAAAAAATTACATTAACATTACAATCAGACCATTACCATTTCAGAACATACCAATCAATTTCTAAACAACTTAAAGAATACAAAGCAACAACAACAAAAAGAAAGGTATTCTTAAACAATTTCACCTCTTAAACAGAAATTATATCAAATGGGCATTGGGTTACTCCACCCAGTTTGAATCCCATCTGCCATTAATATACACCTGGATATCATTGTCAACAATTTTGGATGGAGCAAATATATACTAGACACTTTAAAGCAAAGTTACAAAAAAATCAGTTTGTCAATCTATTGCAACTTTCATACTGCAAACCAAAAGAAGAATTTACTCCTAGAGACTTTATACAGAAAATAGTCAATACCAATTCATGCCATCCTGGAATGAATGGCATCTCAAAGTTCACATATGCATATTTAAAAAAATCATAACCCAATATGTAACCTCACAAACTTTTTTCCCAAGCAATATATAAAATACTAGGATTCTGTCAAATGTTACTTGTTCCATTTAGGAAGAAAACAATTAATGTTTTCCACATTGACAAGCTTGTGTCCAATTTTAATGTGTATCCATGACATTAAAATAACAGAGTCAGTAATTTAGAACCCTACATTATACCATAATTATCTAAAATTCAATTGCAAAAAAAGCATCATCAACTGATCAGATAGCATATTTTCTTGAAGCAATTATAGACACAATAAGAAATAAAAAAATATAGTTTAAGTATTATTCAGGCAGACATAGTGACAGTTTTCAACATGATATCAATAAACACTTATTAAAATTCTGGGAAAGAGTAAAGTCTCAAAGGCCTACTTATAACTTATATTTCCTTGCTAATCATTTTGATTCCATGAAAAAGATACAGGACACACTATTAATTTCAATAAAACTAAGGTTATCTCCTTTGAGAGAAATCAAATAAAAATAAGAATTAAAGAATCTTTATTATTAAAAATTTATGATTATGAAGCAATTAACTTATTTAAAAGTTCTTTTAATATTAAGAGTGTATGGAAGGTAAATGGAATTGTGGTAATGTTTAATATAAATATGTTATTTTGTAGTTCTTTACACTTGAGAAGTCTGCTTGTAGCAGTGAAACCATTGGTAGTGTTTTAGAGTTTATTTTCTTGGCTAGTTTGAATTTTAGATATTTTGATTAAACTGTAAAATATATTACTAACTTCCAATCATATAGCACCAAACAATCACCAAGGAACCCCACTTTGTATCTTGCTATTCACTGCCTACATAAATCCTCTAATTAATACAATAAAAAATGCAATATCTAGAATTCCATGCCTGAACTCTAGCATCTCATGTACAGCTTACATGAATGATGTCTCAATCTTTTTGCCTCTCAAAAAATATACCCCCAAACTTCTAAAGATTTTTTAAAACTATACAAACAGATATAATTTGATCTTCAATATGAAAAAATTCTGTACCTGACATAAATACACAGATAGCTGTGTAATAGTCCATTTTAAAGGTAACCTAAACCATACTTAGATTTTCATTGCTACATGTACCACTCACCAATGTGGACCTAACCTGAAATAGATTTTAAAATAAAATAGAAAATCATACTCAACTTTCTAAAAAAATGCTACTTATTACTTTATGTGATAATATCACTTTCCAACATGCTAATCCTGACAAAAATTTCATACTACATTCTGACAATAGTTTATACCAAAGCTTTCTTAAACCATATAGAATCACTATACAAAAAAAAAAAAAAAAACTTAAAAAATAATTGGATTCTCACTAAAATTGCTTAAAAATTCACTCTCACAAAATTGTCTAGGACTTTATTTAATTTACACTTTCAGAATCCAAAAAACTATTAATCTAATCTCAGCATGTATTAAAAAATTCCCATACTTAGAAATACTCTGTAAAATCGCCCTCTCATACACAGAAACAAACCACCACCTAATCAAAAATATTTGAAGACAATACTCATTCCACTATTGTATTTCAACCCCTTCAAAATAAATTCAAATATTGGGAATTCATTATCTTTTATATCCTCCACAAGATCATATAAAAATATGCAATATGACAAACAAACAACTTTGTTGTGAATTTATCGTTTGGAGCAAAAATTTTGATTTTTACTTAAAATTAATCTCAATTCACTACTCACTACCTAAGATTTAAAGAAATTTCCAAAATGTAGATCATTTGTGCATGTTTTTCCACAAAGTCTCAGAAACTCAGGATCATTTTTTTTCATGCCAAGACCCCAATAACCGTCATTCAATAATACACACACTCTCCAAAAATAAAAATAAAAAATATAAGTAGCTTTTTGATTTTATCAAAAAGGGAGTCATTCTCTGACATGTGGAACACCATATTTCTGCTGTATGCCTTATGGTGTACAAAGTATATATTCAAATATAATAATTCTAGAAGGTATCCAAACACTTTCAAAAACACACTGCATAGTATCTGTCAAAGGGATAACAAAATAGCAGGTCAAAACCTTTTATTGACACCTATTCAAGTCTATAAAAAAACAACAACACTCTAGTTTATTAAATCTGGACTGAAAAGCAGAAACTAAAAGGTACCACTTGATACCATTGCAACATATCCAATAGTAACTATCTCACCTGATTGTGAACTTTTACTTTCAAAAATTTAGTGAGTCACATGTCAACTTCTGTATTATTATTTTTTTTAACACTCATTGCAATAGCAGTGGGCAAAAGAAATTATGTAACCCATTTTGCATTGTTGACTAAAATCTTTTGAGAGATAATGATAATAATAACAACAACAATAATAATTTTTATTTATTTATTTAATATATGATTCCACAACCCTATAAGCCAATTATAGATTGCACATAAATTAATTAAATAGATATAAGATTATGAAAAAATAAAAATATATATAAATAATGTGAATTATAAATATGTGAAAAAGAAAAAAAATACTCTAGATGACGCTATTGTAATAAATTAAAGATTATACTTTGTGACAAGAACCATATTATAATTTTCGTCATTTAGACTGAAATAATTATTATTGCAAAAATCTTTAGTATAAAAGTCCAGTAACTGAAGCAATTGAAAAAATTTAAGAGTATCAGAGTAATAGGTTTTAATGTAAAAAAGAAGAGCCTGAAGTCCTAGTTATATGTTCTGTTGAATTGAATAAAATATTTATCAGATTTTGACAAATTACTCTTTTAGTTAGTTTTTTTATAAAAAAAATTAAGTATTTTATTCTTCTTGAAATAAAAAGATAACATCCATTGAACGTGGATTTGAAATAAAAAGCAATTTATATTATTAGTTGATTATTAAACAGTCTGTCATATTTAAAAATTATTTCTATAATTTTGAGAGCTCTATTAATTATGGATCCAACATGGGCATGAAAAGATCCATTATTTGTAAATAGAATGTCTGGATCCTTTTGAAAAGGATTACATTTAATTTTGTGTGTTTCAATATAATAAGAGATGTCTAGGTATTCAGATTTGTTAGAATATGAGATTACTGAACAACAACAACAACAACAACAACAACAACAATAATAATAATAATAATAATCATTATCATCATCATCAGTGTGATAACACAAAAGGCAATCACTGTGAACAAGACAAAATCCTCTCTCCAGAACAACCCATTGATGATGAAAATAAAATTTTTAGTAACACTACATCCATTGGCAACACAGTAATAGAAACTGGAAAAAAAACAGGTTCAAACAAACACCCATAAACAAAAATGATAATGGAACAGAATTGCCTATCCCAAAGACCAACCAAAAGAATAATAACACAAATACTAAAATAGACACCCAAAATTCAAACGAAAACAACTCTCAAGAAACCACATCACAAAATACAGCAATTGCATCACAGGATCAGCATCCCAATAAAACAAAATGTGTACCAAGTAAAAATCAACAAACAGAAAATAAACACACACAGCTATATAATGAAAATATAAATCTAGATAATATAAGGACACCAATATTAAAACAAATTACAATAATAAACAAAACTGCATCAAACATAATGGATGCAATAGAAACCCCCCTTCCACTCATTCAAGAGAATACACCAGAGGGAAAAAGAAAGCCAGGTAGACCACCTAAAAACCATGAATCCAAAAAGGCAAAAAAAAAAAAACAGACCAAAAGTACAACTCATCAGACATATACAACCTAGAAAATGATAAAATAGAAATGAATTTAAGCCAACAACAAATGGACAACTGTTCAGTTTCAACACAAATTGCCTATATAGAGTCTGAACTAATATTAAATGAAAAGAAAACTGATAATAAACCCTACAAAGTCTTAAATATGCATCAGCATCCATCTACTGCAATTTAAACAAAAATTTAGAATTCAAAAATAAATAAAAATCAAATAAAATTATCCAAAAAACATGAAGATAAAAATTGGATCTCTCAACATTAGAGGCTTAAATGCCACCAAAAAACTTTTTCAACTCAAGAAATGGTTACATACAACACAACCACACATACTGGTTCTATTGGAAACAAAAATATACAGCAGCTCTCAAATTGATCCATCAAAATATTTAGTCAGCCAAGGGTTTTGTGCCTGCTCAAGGGAATCACCATCAGATGGCACAGGTATAATTGTATCCCACAACTGCCATTTCAATTCTTTTTAAAATTATATATATTGACTCTAATCTTATCATAATAACACTCCATCATAAAAATAACACACTTAACCTAGTATTTGTCTATATACCACCAGGCCCTGTCATCACTACCAAAATAATAACAACAATAAATTTGATGCTACAGCAACACCAAATCCCATAATACTCCTGGGAGATTTCAACATGACCTACCAAACTTTTGTCACTAAATGAATCCATCAAATAACAATCCCACTTATGAGGCTAAAGATTTTCTCTCATCAAACTCAATATCTTTTAATAACAATAGATATAAGTCACTTATAGATTTGTGTTTCTACTCACCAATGTTACATCATTATTTTAATCTTGAACTCTGTCCATCTATAATTTCAGATCATACTGCCCAATTCATCAACCTCGACCTAACAAAAATACAGAATACAACAATAGCCCTTCAAAAGACTATGTGAATACTTCTTCTAGCACAAACAACTGAATTCCTATATTCAGAAACATATATAATGCTCCAAAAACTTCAAAACATGTCACTCAATCCAGTACAAAAGTATATAGCATTCACCAATATACTTTCTTTCAACATCCAATCATATTACTTGCAATTCAACACCCCCCACCAGATTATTACCTTTGGCAGATGAACTACAAAAAAGAATAAACATTTCCAGACCAACTACAGACAATCAAACACAAATTAAAAAACTTATATTGTTATTCAAAGGATAATCAAAATACTCTTTCCATTTGTTCAAAATATCATTGTCATCATATAAGAGAATGTCATAGCTGGGTTTAATAGGATTGTGATACCATTTCTCAGATAAATATGTTGCTTACAATGCTCAAAAAAAGAGTTAGAATGATCACAATCAGCAAATTCCTTTATCTTCTGTGCAGTTTTAATATCGTAACATAAAATCAATAATAAAAGTTTGTTTGCTGAAAAGTGAAACGAGTAAGATTTTTGAAATTCAACATAAAATAATCCACCAACATTTCGACTATATCCGACTGCAGTCTAAAATAAACATATATTTGTACATTTGTATTTAAGCTTATAAATATGCAAATGTATATTTTATTAATTATTATTTTCCCCTGATTTGTTAAAATAAATAAATTATAAACTTGGATTGAAACTTCGAAATCCAAAATTCAATCCTTTTTCCAAAGGTACATCCAATTTTTATAAATAATCCAAAATAATTCTTAATTCACTATGTTTTTTTAAAATCTTGCTTTATTTTCAGTGAATCCATATAAATAAATATTTTATTAATTTATTATGTCTTGACCATCTTCAAGTAGTCATTGTCTTTCCTTTCTTTCTTTTTTTGAAGTTATAGTCTTAATTGGAGTAAATCATTTTTTTCTCGGACTATGACTAAATATTAATCTGTTAACAAAGAATATTTTTTCAAGGCAGTATTGTTTAGTAAGAAGAGAGTGATTTACTTTATTAATTACGTATTATATTGAGCTATCCTAATTTACTTTTACAATCTTAAATGAACAATATACGTATTTCATGCTAAACCAGCAACATCAGTTGGTCCCTATATACCCTATATATTACATATATAGACACAGGTGTATATATAATAAGCCTGTGTTTCAGTTGTTACATTGTAGAGATGTCTGCCTATCCTTGCATATGTATTTAATGGATTATGTCCTGTACATGTGGGGTTCAGATTGACCTTAGGTCAGCAAGGGTATGACAAGAATCTCGGCCTCAGGGTGGCCTTCGAGCATTCCATCATTAGATTTTCAATTGGATGGACGGTTGAAGAGTTGGAGTGTGTAGTAGATTGGAGCCTGTCCATCAAAGTATAAAGATTGTCTATCTTAATATATATCTGAGCACTTATAGTATATATGTGTGGGAGATGATAATCTGAATCTTAAATGAAATGAAACTAGTTGAAATAAGAAAAATAGTAGAATATTTCTTTAAATATGTAGATTCGATGAAAATAAAAGATTTAAAAAAAAACAAAAAAGCGAATTAAGATGTGTTATGGTTATACAA
>JAQFVV010006311.1:1593146-1653146 GCA_028023455.1 Epiperipatus broadwayi
TTATCAGATCTGAGCTCTCCAAACACAATTATTATCTAATATGCACTGAATTTATTCTCCATTTCTTTCCTGACTAGATGATAATATTATAAGCACATTTAATGGCCAATCTTACAATATGACCAATGGATGATTGTCTACCCTTCAGTGGCATCATATTCAGTCTATACTTAAATCAATTTGAAGACAAAATTCTTCTACCACACTTTACAAACACCCCTGACCTCATCTAAAATGCTATGTAGGTGATATCTTTATATCTGGAGCAGAGCCCTTAATCCACAACATCAAAACATATTTCTAGATGCATTCAGCCTTACTTGTAACTACCAAATGAGAAAAATCATGTCAAAATCTGAAACATTTAGACTTACTTCTACAGAGAAACATATGTCATCTAGAATATTCAATGCACTTCAAACCTTTCAAAATTTGCAGATTCACGCACCTCAAATCAACTTCCCCTCATTCTCATAAACTCACAGTCTATCATCTTTCCTATATTGTAATCACTTGCTATGAAAACATGAATCCTCATGCAAAGCAAATATAAAACTGTATTTAAAAGATTTAACATCCATCAGATCCAAATCTATTACAAACAAAATTCAAAACCCTCCCACCAATGATGATAGGCCATGGCTACTTTTTCCATATATCCCCACACTAACAAAAACATTTAACAAAACTTTTTTCCCAATATTTCATTTGTTTTCGTATCCCTCCCTCAATCAATAGACTAAACAATAATTCCAAGGATAAACTCACACCAAACCTCATCCCCAGCACTGTGTAAAAAATTAAATACCCCAAAAATAGATGTCAGTCAACATATTATAGAGAATCTCAAGCATCCCTATCTATATGTCTTTTACAACATCAATATTTATATAAAAGAGCATCTGAAAAGTATAACTCTTCCTAGAACACCAGATGGTAACAGGACATCCATTTAATCCTACTTCAGCTGTAATACATTGAAAGAAATGACTCAAGGCATAAAATTAGAGGACTTAATATATAGCTAACATCACCAATGCTATAAATTGTAAAGAATCTTGCTTTCCCCTCCCCAAAAATGGATGCTATAATTTACATATATTTGAATACCATCATTTGGATATATATATACATATATTTGAATACCATCATTTGGATATATATATATCCCTCCATTTTCTTTCTTCATATTATAACCTTGCTATGATTATGTGAACAAAATAAGTTCTTGAAAACATTTATTCATTGTATCATTACTTTTATTAGCTTCTCTATTGCTGAGTTTCGGTGCACTCAACCCATATTTCAAAATTGACAAACTGCTAAACTCATTTCAGTTATGCTATTAAATATTTTTGCTGTTACTTATCCTGATTTTATTTATATATACATTTATCTACTTTTATTGCTAAAAGGAAGTTACTTGACAACAGTCTGAAATTCTTGATTGTTATTGATACTGGGATTGTCAAAGTATTGACTGACTTTTAATAATTATATGTATCTATATATAATTTATTTATCATCAAGAAATATAGACCAATATCTTGATAATTCTCATTCAATAACTGGTATGAATATCAGTGGCTGGTTCATAAGGATTGCAGTCCTACATCATAACCAAAAAAATTCTGCTGAAAATATCAATAATATAATAAGCATTCAATATTTTGCATAATTATTATGTAAATAACTAATTAAACTCTTTTTAAAAATTATTTTAACTGATGCTTGAGATTCTATTCAAAGGTGCTGCTAATTATAGCAGTGTCAGATTCAGTGAATATTTCAACAAGTTCCACCAAGATTCATTTGTTTTTATCAATGTATATAACTAATACTATAGATCATCACATGATTAACATTTCTTATGTTTGCTCAATCTATTAAAACAAAGGAAAAACTCTCCATATAGTAGTACCACTCAGTGCAAGTCAGAGTAATCAATAGATACAAGGGTGATTAGCCTTGGATCTAAGAGCACTGCATCTAGATCTTAGGATCTAATGCAACCCTCCAGCAACTACCTTTTACCTCTTTAGATAACTACAAAACTATGAGTCTAAAATAAAAATACAATAATATTTTAAATCTGAGCTCATTAGCTTATATAGTCATATAGTTCTAAACTCAGTTCAGTACCTATAAATTTTGGTGCCTTTGCTTCTTTAATAATCATAGCCACCAATATCCTATTATGTACATTACATGATCACCATTTCTTATGCTTGCTCAAGCTGTTAAAACAGAAACAAAACTCTCCATACAGTAGTATCACTCAGATTTGTGCATATAATAGATAGGGATTTCATGCACAAACCTTCTTGCATCCATTGTTTACTCTGGCTTGCACTGAGTGACATTACTGTATGGAGAGTTTTGTCTCTATTTTAACAGCTTAAGGAAGCATGAAAAATGGTGATCATGTGATGTTTAGTGGTTTAATACCAATCCTGCCTAATAGGATAGTGGTGGCCATAGTTATTAAAGAACTAAATATACCAGAATGTATAGGTATCAAACTGTGTTCAGACCTATGTGACTATATAAGCTAATGAGTTTGGATTGATAATATTATTGTGTTTTCAATTTTAGACTCAAATTTTTGTAGTTAACTAAAGAGGTAAAAGGTGACTGTTGGAAGGTTGCATTAGATTTTATGATCTAGGTGCAATGCTATCAGATCCAAGGCTCCTCACTGATGAAAGTCACAAGCTAGAAACTAGTCTGAGAATATTGGATGAGTAGACACTATATAGGGATTTTATGCCCAAATCTTCTTACATCCATCGATTACTCTGCTTGCATTGAGTGGCACTACTGTATGGAAAGTTTTGCCTCTGTTTTAATTATTTGAGCATGGATATGTTTATGTATTCTGATTTCTCTTCAGAGCAAATACATTTTTATTGTTTTCATTTTGGATGAGCAAAAAAAAAATTGTTTTTTCTTGTAATTAACATTCATAAATTAATATATAAATATTTATTACAGAAAAATATAACAAAATAATAATAAAAAAAATATTTTTTTTAAAAGTATTTATCATAATGAGTGTTGGTGTTGAATATATATATATAATAGATTCCCCCCATTGACATTACATGAAAAAGGTTAAATAAAAAATAAAGTTTTATCTACTCTTGATATTATTATTTGACAAATAACAAATAAAAAATACATTAAATCTTTTAACAATGACTGGTATGGTAAAATAAAATAGTTATCTGGTTGTGAAATTAGAAAGGTGCTGTTTTGTTTTCCTTGCTTACGTTTTGGTGGAGTAGTATAATGAAGCATCCTTTCTTAAAAATTGCATGGCCATGACTAATGAATATGATATTAATCTAAATGTTTCACTATTGGAGATGGAATTACTTTGATAGTTTATTGGACTTATAAAAAAATCAAAAACAAACATAGGATGCAGGGGTAATATAAATCTAGGAATGAAAAAAAAAGTAGAAAGATTAAAGAAAGTTATTTTTACAAATAATAAAGTAAAGTAACATAAATAAGAAATGCAAATTAATGAAAAAGAAATAATTGTTGAAGAAAAAAAATGGATATTTTTTTTATAATTGAAAAGTTTACTAATATAACAAAGATTGAAATAAATGAACTGATAAACTGAATTTGATTGCTTAATGAATAACTAAGTAATGAATTCACATTTTATAATTATCTAAATGTCAGTGTTGGACAAATAAAAAAATAGAAAAACTGCACCGAGATTAATGGATGTCTAGACTGAAGCTTTCTAATGAAAAAATCGATGTATGTTTAGGGAAAAAATAGTCACTTCTCTAGGTGACGATTCTTAAGTATTAAGTTTAGCATGGTGGTTACCCAAGAATCAAGGTAATGAAAATGTTGGCTAAAGGTTATATTTAGTGACCTATCAAATCTAAAGCTCACTAATATAAAAAATAAAACTGGTCATTTACAAAACTCTGACTAAAATTCATTATGGCAGGGCATTACTGATAGTTGTTAGTTATTGAAGTGGCTAAAAGTGGTTTAAGTATTACCATTCTACATTATAGCATATAGAGAATCTTTTAGTAGACTATTTTTTACTAAAAACCAAAAATTAGTTAATGATATAATCTTCACAGTAGGGTTAGTTAAAGAATTTTGTGCACACCATAATATATAATAAATGTTCAGCCCACCATTTTACTCCAAAAGAAACAGTCAAGGTATAAAATTGGTTCAAAAGTAAAAAAAAAAGCTATAGCAGATATATGGAATGCCTACATATCTAGAAAACTTATGACAGAACATACCAGGGCTAGCATTACTGTGAATAAGACCTTTGCCAAATTGCTACTAAACAGGAGCTTTAGAACAAATCTTTTAGCTTTCACATCTGACAAATGTGTAAAAATGATTAAATGCAGATACTATGATATATATTCAGTCAGACTATCAAATAGATTCTAATAATAATTATAGACCTAAAAGGGCAGTATGCAATGCTTATTCAAATCCTACATAGATTATAACTCCACAGGTACAGAGACCCGATAAGACATAACTATGAAATAGAATGCACAAATGAATAGTCTACTGAATTAAATGCTAATGAGCTAAGCAGAATACCAACTGTAAGACATATAAAAACCAGGCCAGAAGATAAAGCAAAAGGATGGCTTAGATATTCACTAATTTAGTCAGAAAGGAAAATGTTGCAGACTCATCTTAAGCTTATCTTCAATAATGAACTTTTTCAAACCATAGAACTCTCTAGGTATGATTCAAAATGCAATCTGACTGATCAATAAAACATTAATAATGTAAACAATAATAAATAGCATATATAGGCTAATCAAATAGCTGGATCAGAAATGTAATTGTTCACACAGAATTAGGACTTTTGGTTATAAAACTGAGATCCATATGAGAAAAAAACAGATGTTGCTGAGTCATGTTCAGAATAAAAATTCTCATTGGAATTATACTCACAGTAACACAAAATGCATTTTAATTGAATAATGTAGTCAGGCATTAAGGCAAAACAGTATAGCTGCAAGGATTAGACTTGTTAGAATGAGTCATAGTATTTCTCCAGCCTACTAATTGTTATTAGCAATAAATACACATTTGTAATCTTATTAATTATGACAATCAATAAATTCTTATAATTTCTGTAAATATATTATTAGTGTAAAGATATTTTTATCTTGGTTATTTATTCATCACTTTTTAGCAGTATATACTCAACACAAACATATAGAAATTGAACAAAATAATAGAAAGAGAGACAACTCTTACACCAAGCTTTAATATGATGAAAAAATTGTCAGAGAGCATTGAGTTTAACTCATTGTTCAATTTCAGCATATACAGATTTAATAATGTTTAAATTAGATGTTTAATTGAAACCACTGTAGGCATTTGATATACTATTAACATTTTTCAAGCTAATATTTAAATGTACATGTATTAAAGCCATATCATCTTGAAGGATCATAGGGTGGTCACATAACTTGCAGATGTGAAGTATCCATGCAAAATGAAATTTATTCCTAAAAAATATTCTGATATGGTTTCTCAAATAATGATTATGTAATCATTTAGTAGAAAAAAAAGTAATCAGGTTAAAGGACTTTTATTAGAGGTCATTATATTCTAATTTTTCTATTGTTTTAAAAAATGTATAAATGATCATTTATGTAATTAATAGCATATACTCCAAGTACTTACTGTCTTGTAGTTATGTTTATAAAACATACTGCTTTTCTGACATAGTTCAGGCTTGTATTATCACAACTCTTATGTTACAACATTCACAATTCTGAAATGATAGTTTAATCTTAAAAGTTTTAATTGTGGAATTTTATGATATAACATTTTAGAGTATTTAGATCTCTAGTAATCTCAGAAATAATTTGTCTCATTGATTTTTTGTGGTTTGGCTACAAAACCTTGCAATACCTGTAGTTCTTTTGTGGATAAATCAATTTCTAAATGCAGATAATTATATAAAAACACATACAAAATTGAGGAATAGTGTGAGAAGATGCAGTTTCTTCTATTATGGTTTAAAATTTTTAAAAAAAAATCTAAAATTCATTTCAGCAAGATAGAGCACAAAGACCCATCGAATATAATAAAATTCCTGGACATAATATATCCATCATGCAAATAAACTACAAAATGATCACCAAATTTATCAATGATCATAGTGATATTCATCCTCATTCACACATGCCCACTTCACACAAATTAGCTGGCTTTAAGTGTTTTTTGTATAGAAACAATAAGCTATGCAGATTTGAGGCAGACAGAAGAGATAACATTGAAACTATGTAAAAGACCTAGTTAAATCAGGGTATGATCATAATTGCTCAAGTAGAGCTCTTAAAACATTCTACTCTACATGGCCTTTGAACCTTAGCAACATTAATGCATGAATTAGCCTTTCTTTTATATCAGGTGCATCGCAAAAATTGAAGACAATCTGCTTGAATAAATTCAACACTAGCTTCCAGACCAGGCTCTCCAAATAAATCCATAAAATTAGCTGCAAAGCAATTTACTCTGATGAATCTTATACCAACAGCACTATCAGATTAGCACAGTACATATAAATGTTACAAAATAGACCTTAATATAAAATTGGTATTTTTAGAGCTGAGATCAACATGGGCACCATTTTCGATATACTCAACATCAAATTGATTTTCTGAGCTTGATAATCAAAAGAGAAACGACAAAAAGCCTTGTTTTATCACAAAATAACACCAATGTGATAACAAAGAAGACTCACAAACTTGAATACTAATTAATCTAAAAGTTCTTTCTTCTTCATATATTTGATTAGCCTGGTTGAAAACAGTGCTAAGCTTTAAATATGTAAAGAAGTTATAATTTTATAATCTTTCATGCATAGTGGACTTGCCCTATGGTAGCTCTTAGGAATATTATTAAAGAAAAACATAGAATTTTAAAAAAAGAAGCAAAAAATTATTTAATTGATATGAGATCAACAAGTGTTCAAATCTTAAATTTAAATTATTTTATTTCAAGATATAAAAATATATATAAATTTAAAAAAATTACAAAATTTTTTAAAAATATTTATAATGAACATATATATTAAACCCATAAAAAAACAGAATAAGATAGACAAACTTTTAGCTCTCACATACAAAATAAGATGAATTTTTAGTATTTAGGTATTCTCTAGAAAAGATAATATTCCTGTAGGATATAGTCATTTGTAAAATTTTAATCATAAACTACATTATTTTAGTATCTATAAACTTACTTGATTAGTTTTTCTTATTTTCTTAAATTTTTTTCATAACCTAAATAAAACAAACAAACAAACAAAAAAAAAGATGTAATAATAAAAGTGAATTATTCATTTTAAAAAATATTAATTATAATATAAATTAATATATATATAATACCAAAATATTCAGAAGTATTATGTACTGTAACTTTTGAATAATAATGAGGTTCTGTGCATAATTTTAAATTTCTGAGTTTGCCTCATAAAAACAAAAGAATGCTAATATAACATATTGTTTATCAACTTTATAAATGTAGATAGTTCTGACTATTGATAAAAGAAAAACTAATGGATAAAAAAAAAATCACATTTGTACTTTAAATTCATGTCTACAACTGTATATTAAATAAAATTAAAAAAATAATATATTTTGCAATAAAAATAATTTATTTATTGATACAATATCAATTATTTAAAAATATATATTAATAGCCAATCAGATATATATTAAAATGCAAATCCATAACAAATGTCCATATTTATCTTTGAATTTACAATATCACATTTGTAAATTATATAATTTTAAATGTCATCTGAACGCATTAATTTCATCATTACATTTTTAACTTGGATGGATAAGCATATATACACAACATTTGAGCACGCTTGGTACAATATGAAAAGCGGATGGCCGATGGGCCTCCCCCTCAGCGGAATCATAACTAGCATTTTTCTTAATTACTACGAAAAACTAATAGTGCCTAAACACCTAGCTGACAACCCCCACATTATATATATGCGGTACGTAGACAACATACTTATTCTAGCCAATCAGCACACCACAAACAATATTATACAAGAGCTAACGCACAGCACTAATCTAACCATTAATTCCACTTCTGAGGATGCATCCCAAAGCCTAAATTATCTGGATCTTAAGTTAACGCGCGATGAACCATGTATAAATTATTCAATGATTATAAAGCCTTTTGAAATCAGAGGCTTCATACATCCACATTCTAACGTTCCTAACTCTCACAAATTAGCAGGACTACAAGCATTCCTACACAGAAACATGCAGCTGTGCAAGTTTGAGGCAGATCGAAAGAACAACATACATCTCTACACCAAAGATCTACTACAGGCAGGCTATAAACTCCACACTATCAACAACAAAATCAAACAGTTTCATACAAAAATCACCCCCTTAATAAAAACAATATTAAACTTCCATATATCACTCTTCCCCACATACCCAAAATCTCCCACCAACTAATCAAGATTTTAGACAATAAATTTAAAATCAGCTTTCATACACCCCCTTGTACTAATCGTCTCATCAATAATTCCAAGGACAAAATAGAACCTTCTCAGACCCCCCATGTCGTTTACAGCATAACTTGCCCACAACCCGGTTGCCGCGCCATTTATTTTGGAGAAACCAAGGCAGGCACAATCACCCGGACAGCACAACACAGATACACATACAATAGAGCTATGAAAAACAACGATAACTCATCAACATTTTTGGAACATTCCAAGAAGACTGGACATTTATTTGAACCTTCCCACCCTAAAATAGTCTGTATTGAGAAAAACGACATTAAGCAGAAGATCAGAGAAGCGTACTACATCAATAACAATAACAACTCTATCAATAGACGTGACACCTGCTTCGACATCTCTAAACGCTGGACTATTTAGCCCATTTGCATATGCTTTGCATACCACTTCTCCCACTCCATTTTTTACATTTCGCAGCTCACAGCATCGCTATGAATATGAGGTAAAGGACCTCGAAAGCGCCTAGCGTATATTAATTCCTGTATATTATTATAGCTTCACATTCAAGCGTGACATACGCTTAATTGTTTTATAAATATCACATTTATTGTTGAATTAGGTCAACTGTGAATAAAATATTCCTTACTTTTATTTTATATACATTTTGTGAGAGGATTACATTTACTTTCTTTTATTTAATACTCATTCCTTAATAAATAAAAAATATATTATTTATTTCATTTTAATTAATATATACTTGCAATAAGAAATATAAGAATAAATGATATTGTTTTGATAAATGAATTATTTTATTACAAAATATATTACCGAATTGATTTTATTTAATATATTCTTGTAGCCATATATTCAGTAATAAATGCAGTTATTTTATTTTTTATTGATTAGTTTTTATTTCATTCTATGGTAAGTACTATATAACTCCTTCAAGTGAGTATACTAAAGAAAAAAAAGAATTGTATAATATTGATTTAATTTATCATAGAAACTGCATAATATTTATTTAGGTCTAAACCTTAGATAAAATTAAATTGATGGAAATAAATTTAAATATAACTACTTATAATTATTTTAAATAGAAATTCAACAACTTATTAAGCATCTTACTAAGATGATTAAAATTTAATAAGCAAAAATCATAGTGAAACCTTGGTTTATCATTTCACAAAGAGCAAAAAAAAAATGATATGAGGAAATGAGAGTATTAGAAAATCACAAAAATTGTAGATAATAATTTAATGTTTATTATTTACTGCTTAAATAAGTGTAAAGTACAACTTAACTATTTGTTTTGAAGTTCACTTCAGCTATTATAATTCAAAACATTTTACACCTATTATTTACAAAATATAACTATGTGTATAAACTCACACACTTATATACAATTTTAATATCGTAGTGATTTCATTGTAACAATCATATTTATTAATAAAATAACTATTTATTTTAAATCACTACTATACTTGCAGAAAAAAATTTCAGTCTCATTTCAGTATATAGAGCTTATTCTGATTGGAATAATCCCATCTCAACAATTGTTGATATATTTCTTTCCAATAGCTGATTTAATCTGAAAGCAGTTGTATGTCAATTTATGACAGTTAACTTTTTCATTATACATTTTTGTATTACTATATACTTTTAAAAATGTATTTTTTTCTAATAGGGGAAAAAAAATTATATATATACAATCTAACATATATAAAATGGAAAATTTAAAATCTTTCAATATATGAAATACAGTATAATATTAAAAAATCCTAACACATTATTTATAAGAAATATTTGCAATAAAAATATTATGTAAAATTATATATAATAATATTAAAAACTTAACATTTTGAAAATTTTCATTATAAAAAATGTAAAATAGAAAACAGAAAAATTAAAAAATATATATGTGTAAAATATAGTTTAAAAAAAAGATTAATAAAATGTATCTTTTGTAGATTTATAAAAACTCAGTAAATAAACTAAACCAGAGTTCTGTGAAAGTGAAAATGAAATTTTTTTAGATTCGTCGGTTAAAAAATACGAGAATTAGAACTGGAATTAATCATAAAACATTTGAAAAATAGGCAATTAACATTACTGCCATAAAAAAAAGCTCTTCTTGCTTTAATAGCGAAAGTAGATTTATAAACTTGAAGTAATTATTATTAGTTAAAGCAGTGTTATGGCAAAAAAAAAAAAGAATTTGGAATGAGAGAATTTTTGTTTTGACTGGAGAATTTTATTGAGATGATTTTTTTCAAAAATATTAACAAACTTCAACAATCTATTTTTTAACAATAAGTTTCCTTTTTTATATTCTTACAAAAGGTTTTAGGCGAAAAAACAAATTTGAAAGCAAATTCGAGTAACTTATTTTTTAAGAAAAAAATCTACACATATGCTATCCTTAGTGCGTGAATTTAGGAGAAAATTTGCCACATTGAAGAAAGTACCTATGTTTATCCTATGGCATCATTAAGCTAAAGCTTAGTATAATACCATGGATCAAGTCATAAATTTGATTATAAGGCATATCTTTAAATAAATAGTTCTACTATATAATATACTTTGGTGTATATGCATATAATACTTATATTAGTAGCAGAAGTAGTACAACTACTACTATTAATATATATATATATATGGAAGTTGTTGCTTCACATGTATAGATAGAATAGGTAGAAAATGTTAAAGGTCAGAAGAAAAAGAAAGAGGACTATAGGAAGGCAAAACAGTTGTTGATATATATATATTGTGTGGAATGTTCTAAAATTTAAGCAAATTTAATCTGCAGGGGTATTATACCCTTTATTTACACACAAAGATAGGTATATATTTATATACATGGTAGCGAGTGTGTGTACGAAAGTTCTTATAGTTAAAGTTTGAACATTTTAAGACTAATAATAATAAAAAACACATCAATTAAAGATTAGGCACAGTTTTAAAAATAAATCGTTCTTGTTGGGTAAAATTTATTTTGATTAAATATATTTAATAAGATTTTTTTTCCTTAAGACATAATAATAAAACAATAATATATACATTTTGATGAAAATAGTGGAAATCCTACATGATTATTTTACAAAAGTCCGCGTTTTGGAAGAAACTATTGCTTTTGATTTCAGTAACTCCATTTGTTTTTTGCTTTTTTTTTGCCATTTTTTTTTGTTTCCATAATTATTATTTTTTTAAAAAAACAAACAAACAAGAAAATATATAGAAATAAATTTGAAAAAAATTAATTAATTAATCAACATGAAAGTGGAGATTAAAATTCTTATGGAAGAATAGCGTAACATTATAGGATCTCTTTCTCTCTTGGATAATATGAAGCAGTAGAAGTAATAATTATACATATTCCATCTGAAATTCCCTCCATATGAAAAGGTAAAAAAATGCTTTAGATATAGGTCCTAAATAAATTAAACCTTGTGCAAGGATTATATACTGATAATGACTAAAAAAATTAAACTGGAAGACTTTGCCTGCCATAAAAGAAAGAAAATTTTTTTTTAAGAAAAGAAACTCTAAGTTGGTTCTTTGTTTTTATTTTATACATAACTTCATCAACATCTTAAAAAAAACTTTAAGAAGTTTAAAGACTGGTAATCTTTAGATTAATCTTAAGATTAAAAAAAGAAAGTAGCATATGCTCTGGTATTGAACCAGTTTTCGTATAGATATCCATTTGTATAATTATTTATAGCCAGTGCTAATATTAATATTTAAAAAGAAAGAAAATTTTATATGCAATTGTATTATCTACATCTTTTAATAATGGGTATCAAAATAACCTAGCCCTGCTCACATTTCTTAAGATGATGAGATTTATATTTATTTCTTTATTTTAATTATGAAATGGCTACTTTTAAATGCAAATGAGTTAAATATGCATATTTATTTACAAATGAGAGATTTATGTATAGGTTATTAATGTGTGCTTTTTATGATGTTAGCTATTGATAGTATCTTGAAAGAATTCAATTTTCTAGTTTGTCAATGGCTAGAGACTCATACATTTTTGGCAATATTAGTAACATGATCATGATAAAGTGTATATAGTTAAACAGTATTTTGATATTAAATATAACAAAAAAATAATACTTCCAATGCTATAATATTTTAATTTATGAATCTATTCATGCTTTATATATAAAAATTATGAGTGTTTGCCTTATTGCTAATTTAAATAATTAACAAGATAGTTAATATATCATATTAATTTAGCTCATTATTTAATTTTACAATATAATATAGAGGTTACCGGTTTGAAATTACATAATAGAGTTTTATTTTATTGTAGGCAGTAGTGAAAAGTGATCAATTTAATAAACTTTTTAATATATATTTTATCTTCTGATTATTTAATCAGGCTCAGGGAAAATTATGAACTTCTGATCTATGCCAAATACAAAGGAATTTTTCAGTGTAATGATGGTAACTCATTTAAAATAAGTCCAAAATTATAATATTTTTCATATTAAATTATTTTCCAGGCTCTTATAGAACCTGGTAGTGCACATTTAAATTAACTAGAAAGGAAAATCATAAGGATAAGAAAAGAAACATCTCGTATTTAGATACAACTGTTACAGCATATGTATATATATATCAACAATTTCAATCATTGTTTTAAATTTTCACTATATATGAATAATCTCTTGGATCATCACACGGATTGCTATTTTATTTTATGTCATGAAGTTGAGAAATTCATCCAGTTTGATTTTATCATGAGTAACACATTATCTTGTCTTTTGGCTCATAATAATTTACATTAAAGCTGGCTGGTCAATTTATATAAATGATTTAAATAAACATTTATTTATATAGCGCTCTGTCTAATAATTTTTAATACACTTAAACACAGCCATTCAAGCTATTATGCAAGCGCTTTTTCTGAGTGTAAATAATAAATGAATAATTCCACTCCCAACACGAGATATAGTGAGTGATCTATTCTCACACTTTCACTTCCAATACTTAAGATTTGCCCATATATATACATTTGGGTCGGATTGAGTAAGTGGATTCATTTTATTCTTTCCTAAATACTAAATCTTGTGTTGGGAGTGGAATTATTCATTTATTATTTACACTCAGAAAAAGCGCTTGCATAATAGCTTGAATGGCTGTGTTTAATTGTATTATAAATGATTTAAATAATGTATGGATTATCTAGATCAGTAAACATATTTTAGATATTTTTAATTTAAAATAACACTTTTATCGAAAATATAATTAAATATTAGATTTCACACATAAAAAAAAATTAACTATAAAGTTTTATACAACCTCCTTCCTCTTCTACCTTAATCATTAATGTTTATTCCAAATTTTGATATGATTTAAATATTCAGTTGATTTATTAAAACAAATTATTAAAATGCTATTTGATGGGTATAACTAAATTAAATCTAAATTTATTTTATCAGTATTGTAGTTAATTGTCTATATCAGTGATCTTCAATCCTTGGTCCGCATGGACCTGTGCTGGGCTGCAACAGAATGAAAACAAAATCTAATCAATGGTCCACAAATTAATTTGGTTTTCTAGTTATCACAGATATTTATGGGGGGGGGGGTGTAGAATTAAATTTTTTATTATTTTTCTAAAAAAATTCAAAATTTAAAAAGAAAAGTTTTTTTTATTATACAAACTCCATATATATATATAAAACTTCATCTTGTATATTTAACATTATATACAGATATTACATTTATCATAATTATTGTCATGTAATTACACTAACTGTGATATTTCCCAACATTCAGGTGAATAACATTTTATTCTTGCATGTTTTAACAATGAAATAATAAACTTAGCAATGCAGGCACATTAATGATCATACTGTTTTCTGTAGCAGTATGGTTGCACGACTTGAGAAAGAGTGTTCAGCATGTGAAGATAAGCAACACCATTACAATACCCAATAACTAGTGTGTTGTTTTGGTCAGTTATAACAATTATGCTCATCTAAGGCTAAGCAGTTTAAATTTAAAAAAAAAAATTATATGTAGACTTCTGCCAGTCCATGAAATCTTATCCTTATTTTTGCCAGTCTGCAGGGTGTGAAAAGGTTGAAGACCACTGGTCTATATGCATCTAATTGGTTATATGCTCATATAATTTATATAATCTTAAGTTTTATCTAAAAAAAAATCACATATATTATTATAATAACTTATGTGTATGTTAATTAACCTGAGAATTTTGTACTTACTGCACAATAATTTTACCATCAGATCCCAAACATGCTGTATTATTGATTAAACATTCATAAGTATGTTAATAAGTAAAATTTCTTCATGCGTAAGTTTTACTAATATTCTTACTGACATATGCAGCAATTAGACTATTCATTTAAGATTGGAAAGATTCTATGTGTACAAACAAACTATTGTTCATCTTCAATTAAATTTTTATTATTTCATTATAATTCATTTACTTTATCAATGCACATAAATCACTGGAGCTCTCTCTATATTTTTGCAAATGAATCCCATAATTCTGTTAGCACTGTTATAACATATTATTTTATTTCATATATTTATACTCAAACACAGATTAAATAGTTGCAATATTTTAATAGATGATTAAATTCACATATTTTATTACAGACACAAACTCATGCATTCTGTCTTGTGTTTATATTTGAAATTATGCACTTACTTATTTTATTTAATTTTAAGTATTTAATTCTTTAGTAAAACCTGAAATTAGAATTATCATACCTAATCTTAATATAATTTTCTTCTTAGTAAAGCAAACTCACATAAACTATTATACCTAAGGAAATTTAACTACTATAAAGCATATGGCAAATTTTATGCTTAATGTTTATCTTTTTATAATAACTTTGAAGCATAAGTTCTGCTTTATTATTTATAAAAAAATATATATCTTTATTTGACGTTATGCCTTCTTTGTTAATCACTGATAATTTTTGCTCAGGCAAGGTGACATATAAAAAAAACATTATATGTATATCTAATTTCCTGGTCGGATATGACAAAACAATAAATAAATTTTAAACAAAAAAATAAAATGTCAGAAAACATTGTTGATTATATATTGAAGCAATGGATCTGAAATCCAATCCATGCTTCACACCTTCCTATAAACTTGATTAATATTGTAAACCTAAATTAAGTTTATAGGCCAATATCAGCAGGGTTTTGCATTACAGCTAAAATGAATTACGTTTATTAAATTTGTATTTGCTTGTTTTTTTAAATAAATTCCATTGTAACATTAAATTGCTGTTAAAAATATTACTTGTGAAAACCGTTTAGTCAAACATATATATACGTCAAGCATATATATATGAGTTAATGCAAAATTCTGCTGAAATAAAACGCTTATTGTATTAAAAGAAATAAGAATGTATTTTACTTTTAAATCTTGTTCAAATATTTAGTATGATTTGATTTTGAGATAAGCCCACCAACATTTTCTAAAAGAATGTATATTTTTAATTAGTTAAGCCCATTCAAGTCAAATTAAAGATGGCCTTCTCTTTCTTTTTTTTAATTAATAAAATCCCAAAGTTTAAAGAAAGAAATTTAGAGTAAAAAAGTAAAAGTTATTTTAGAAGGTGTTACTTTGAAACAAAGGAGCATGGGGAGGCTTATCAAGATCTCAGATCATACAAACAATAGAAGGTAGCTGACAGAGAGGGTATAAATAAAAGGGAGAACAAAAGATCAGGCATTCAGATTTTCCTTTTTGAAAAAGGTTCATTCAGATTTTGCTTTTTGGGAAAGAGCAGTCATTCAGATTTTCCTTTTTGGAAAAAGATCAGTCATTCAGATTTTCCTTTTGGAAAAGATTATTCATTCAGAGTATTCTTGTGGGCTGTCAGATTGATCCGTGGAGAACTTTAGAAATTTTGCTGTTGCCTGTTGTGATTTTATTATATGAATTCGATGGAGTCTACCATGCTTGGCTAGGCAAATGAATAACTTTGTCTACCGCCGAGGGTTCCTCAATACCAGAAAAATGCCGTAGTATTTACTCAATCGTCATCTGAACTCTGTGCCGTGTCTGGAGGACTTTTTGTGAAACCATGCTACCGATTTCCACTTCCCTTGTCCGGACAAACACATCTCATCAGACGGATCAAGCTACGCCCGTCGATGGAACATGACCAAGGAATAAGGACGGTAATCATATCTCTCCTCATGAACTATTCATTATGCTACCCTTTTTGTCCATAATTTTTATAATTGCTTTCTTGAATATTTATGAAATGTGTGCTTAATGATATTTATAATGTAACTATTTTTATTAGACTAGTTAGATATATGTATATGTGATCATCTATCTAGATATTTAACCCCTTTTCCTTCGCTATTCTTCATTACTCCCATGTGTAAATATTTTAATTCTATTGCGGTTAAGTTTATTAGTTAATTGTTCATATAAAAATCCCTTTCCAGTTTTATTCATACTTGTAAAATGTAGTACGAGTAAGTTTCCTTTTTTTTTGTTTGCCAACTTGATCTCCTCGATAACGCTTCTTTTGTCCGCCATTAACTTCTTACGTATGTCAGATTTAGCGATATACATCTTAAATGATTTTAAACTCTGTTTTAGTGCAAAGCAATTAGAAACTGCTTTGTGAAATATTTTTATTATTGCACTTTATCGAGCAGATTCGAGTTGACAATGTTTAATAAAACTGGGAAGGAAAGATTTAGACCGCAAGCATATTAATCGGGTTTTCATTGTCTCATTAGTTATTCATAAATTTCGGGGAATAGCGAAGGCCATTAAATTATTAATAATATTTCAAATGTCATTTATTAAAGATATTTATTTAACTAAAAAGCTTGAGTTTGCTAGTTATCTTTCAATGCTTTGTTTTACCTTTAAATGATCCAGGCACGCAGAACACATATTTCTAAGTATTTTTGCAATTTAACTATTTAAGCTCCGCAGGTGGTTCTGTCCATGTCTCCCGCTGATGCTAAGCTAGTGGCTCGGGAAGAAAATATCTATGCGTGTCTCAGATAGTGTTGTTCGGTTCATGATAGCTTCGAGACTAGACGAATAGGGCAGAGGTCATAGTATTCTTGGTTTAATATCTCGCATATGGGTGGCCTCGAGGTACTTTTGCCTAGTATTCGAACTGGGTTAAATCAACATACATCATCTGACTGTCACAATATATACATATATTTTGATTTCAACATAATTAGTTTTAAGCTGTTAGCCTTCCCAGTTTGGTATAGAAATCACATGGAAAAAAGTACATTTTTAAAAAATAAATATTATTCAGTATATAAGCATTAAATAAAAAAAAATTTCTAGCATCCTATGGATACTTTGACAAAATTTTATATGACTTTTTAACATAAATATATTTGCATTAATAAGTGCACTTCCCATAACATTTATTTAGCACAACAGCTTTCACCAAACAAATGCACATTTTTAGCATGATAAATTATCAAACTTCTCACAGACATTCAAGTAAATAATTTCTGTAAGATTCATGTTTTTTTTTGTTATATATTTTATAACTATATTTGGTTGCAATAATTCATGGTAGCTATATACTTGGGGTAATGCAGCCACTTGATGGTGCTAATTGTTTGCAAAAGCACAGAAATATGCTGTTTACATAGCCATATTACAGCCTATAGAACAGTTCTGTTCATATTAACCTTTAGCAGGCATATATGCCATTGCACCCTATGCTTTGTGTCACTATGAAAATAGCACATACTTCATAGATCATTACCATAGGACGTGAGGGGGTATGGAATTCAACAACCCATAAGCGTTTTTATGTGCATTCAAATTAAGGATCTTATGACCTTACCTGATGTGCTATTACATATTAATAATTGTAAGTTCATCATTGCATTTCCCTACACATCTTGGAAGGTGAAAAGAATTGCAAAAGGGTAGGTCATTGAAGTATTTCACATAAATCATGCGAAAAGTCACATTTTTGGGAGAACAGCTATGAGAGTAATAGAATGGCTGCTATTGTTTGTTGATTTGAAAATCATAATCTTGGTTTTCTCAGACTAGAGCATGTATTGACTGATTCTTTGGATTGGCAGAACCATCAAAGGCCCCCGCCACACATTCCAGCGCTACATGCTGCAAGCTTGGTTCGCTCAGACTAGTGCATGTATTGGTCAAACCTTTGGATCGGAAAAACCATTGGACTCTCCCCCATGCACCACACATTGACATGTATAACATAATTAAAAAATTTAATTTATAAAATAATGTTTGTTCAGAAATTTTTTAAAATACTTTGAAAAATTGGCAGAGAGCAGAAAGCAAAAAATTATTAGCCTGGTAATGTTACATTTCATTATTTTTGCAAGAAACAATGCCATCAAGTGGTTGCATTACCCCAAGTATACAACTACCTAATTAATATTTGAAAAAGAAAAACAGAGATAAATGTACACTGACAGTAAGAGAAAGTGCTAAATTTAAGGCAGCCTGACAACTTATGGCTAATTAATATACCTTTTTATCAATATTTTATCAATTATAAATATTCATTATTCTGTACATTAAAGAAAAATTTAATTAAAAATTTTAAAAGTATGTCTTCTTTTCAGAAAATCCCATTATTATCCACTTTCTTTTTTTTATTATTCCTCAAGAATGATGGTTTTAGTACTAATCATGTGCTAGATCAAATATTTCATATTTTATTTTAGAATATATATATATATAATGTTTTTATTTCATTTGCAACAATAATATTTATGTAATAATGCTTAATATATACATATTACCCACATCTAAAAAAACTCTAAAACTCTCTTATCTGTAAATCAGAGAATAAATTATCAAAGATATTTTTATTTTCTAAATGCTTTTAACATTCTTAAGTTTAACTTTGAATTACATTTTAGCATTGTTTGAACTTCTTATAATCAATGAATAATGCAATGGTCATACTCATTATTTGTTTTATTTATTATAAAACAGTTCAACTGTTGGTAAAAAAAATTGAAAGTTAACAGAAATTCCTTACAAAAAATAATGAATTTAAATTATTCATTCTTTTTTTTTTTAGTTTGATAAAACTCTCTTATCTATAAATTAGACCATGAATAGTATAGAGAATTCATTATCAAAATATTTTTATTTTTCAAATGCTTTTAACATTATTAAGTTTTAACTTTAAATTACATTTTAACATTGTTTGAACTTTTTATAATCAACCAATAATGTGTTGGTCAAATTCATTCTTTGTCACATATAAAAACAATTCAACTACTGGTAAAAAAAATTGAAAGTCGACAGAAATTCTATACAAAAAATAATGAGTTTGAATTGCTTCTTCTTCTTTTTTTATGTTAATCAGACTGTGATTAATTTAAATATAGATAATACATTATCAATATATTTTTATCTTCCAAATGCTTTTAATATTATTATGTTTTAACTGTGAATTAGATTTTAGCATTGTTTGAACTTCTTATAATCAATCAATAATTCATTGGTCAAATTCATTCTTTACCATAAAAAACAATTCAATTGTTAGTAAAAAAACTGAAAGTAAATTTTTTAAATTGAATTTTAATTAAAACTTTTGAAAGTTTTAATGAATTTTTCTATGGAAGCATTCATTCCATTTAATACATGGATGCTTCAGCCTTGATATATATATATATATATATATATATATATATATATATATATATATATATATATATATATATATATATATATATATATATATATATATATATATATATATATAGTATTTAATAATTTATAAAATATTTTAAAATCTTTATATTTTGTTGGTAATTACTTTTACTTTCAACATTTTATTTTTATTTCATTATTAATAGAATTTAATCATTTTAAATTGAAATTTATTTTTTTACACTTTTTAATTATGAGTTTATTGTAAAATTATAGATACTTTCAATATTTATTGTGAGTGCATGTCATTGCAGTATCAAGTACCTGTTCTATTATTTTATTTTAATATTTAAATGCTTAGAATGACTCTATTTATATATAAAATTATAATTATTGATACTATTTTAAACATTTAAGTTTTTCTTTCTGTTTAATGAAATTCATCTGGCTTGTTATGTTCTTTAATTTTGATCACGATTTTTATTTTTATTATAGAGTACTTGCAAGTGGTCAACAACCTGTATGAAAACTAGGCTAGAATCATGAAAACCATTTCAATATACACATATATAATAGAAATTATTTGTGCAAGAAATTTATTAAACAAATTAAAGTGTTTACACTTTCATTTGTTTAATGGTAGATGCACTTAAGTTTAAAATGATATTGAATATAAAAACTATGAATGATTTTGAAAATATAATTGAGACTTTTAGAAAAAAGCAAACAATTATCCTAGCAATAGTAGTAGTAGTATTTTCTAGAAGATTAAAGCTACTTATATCTTCAAACTTGTGAAGTGATTGATCATTATCATGAAACTTTGCCTTTTCTCCTTTAAAATATTATCCCTTTATTATGCATTAAAAAACATGGATTAGATGAAACAAATTCAATGACAAAATCTTGATCAAATAATAATACTAAAAAATTTTTGAAAAAAGTTTTGTTATAGTTTTTATTGATTACATGCATAAGAATTACTAACAAAATTTATTTGTAATAATAAAAAAATAGTGTAAAACTATTATATCATATAATTAATGAAAAATAGTACTAAATATATCCATTTTTACACACTTGTCACTCATTTATATTTCTCAAATGTCAAAATAGTCATAATAATGATTCTATTATTTTAAATTCAAGAGTTTTAGAAATAGAATTCTGGTAAGGACATATTAGTGGTAATATCATTAAAAGCATTTCCAAAGGTTTGGATATCATTCAGGTATATATATCAACTATTTAATTAGGACTTTGTGTAGTGATTAAATATCAAGAGAGAATAAATAAAAATTAATAAATTCTAAAAGATTAAAAATTAAAAATATTAAGCATTATAAGTTTTTAAAGAAAAATAGCATCTCAATAATACAAAATGGTTTAACAATGACAAAAAATAATTAAAACAATGGCATTACAGATAATAATAGTCAGAACTATTACTAATTATAAAATAATTCAGTGTCAATTACTCCACGAGGTTATGTGATATTCAAGCAACAAAATGGAAAGTTGAGCACTTAGATGTATTTAATTGATCAATCTGAGGCATATTTTTAAATTTTTGGTTCAGTTGGGAATCAATTCAGGATGCACTTATCTTTGACTTTGCTGCTGTATTAATTAAATTATGAATTGACTCAAAGTAGATTTAGAAATAACATTAAGAATATATATTATTAGTGATGGAACTTTGATATATATAAAAAGAACTAAGTCAAGATTAAAATAGTCCATTCATAAATTGTAAAATAATATCAGGAAAAAAAATTCAAATTTTTTGGATCGAAAAATAATCCTAAATAAAAGATTAAATAATGACCACTCAAAGAAGTACGGAGAGATGCATGTTGGAAGTAACAAGAAGAGATCGAAAATGCAATGTATGGGTAAGAGAACAAACAGGTGTTACTGATATTCTTGAAAAAATTAAAAGACTGAAGTGGAGATGGGCTGGACATATTGCTAGAAGAGATGATAATAGATGGACAATTGAAATTTTAAACTGGATTCCAAGAGAGTGTAAAAGACCCAGAAAGAGACCACATGTGAGATGGATGGATGAAATAAGAAAATGTGCCGGAGTGATGTGGAAAAAAGAAGCTAAAGATAGGAAAAGATGGATTGAACTTGGAGAGACCTTCATCCTAAAGTGGATTGATAATGGTTGATGATGATGATGAATTTAACCAAAGATGTAAATTTAAAAAAATCATAAAATATTCTTGAGTTAAAAATAAAAAGTAAAATCATAAATAGTAAAGAACAACTAACTAATCAACCATAGGAATAGTAAAAAGAAATTTTTTAAAAAGATTTTTTTATATATATAAAAAAACATTTAGTTTTATTAAACATATATGTAATATTTAAATACCAGTATAGTATTTATGCTTACTCTATTGAATCCAGACTTTCAAGCTCCCTTCAGTCATTCGCTCCATCTAATATAACCAATACACATGACCACATACATTTGAAAAAGATGAAACTCCAATCTACATATTTCATGCTGAACCAGCACTCACCAGTTGTTTCAGATTAATATCACCCACAAATATAAACAATCAGTGCTTGGTTTTATATTAAGATAGAAAATCTACAAAATTTAATAGATAGGCTTCAATACTCTCCACTCTCCAACTCTTCAGCCACCCATATCATTGAAAATGTGATGGTGGACTGCTCAAAGTCCATGTAGATATCATTATCATTGTCATACCCAAGTTGACCTTAAGTCATTCTGACCCCCTCATATGTAGGATCTTAATATGTCTATTTAAATACACTGAAGAGGGATGGAAAAATACAGGCTGAATATGTAATATTTAAATACCAGTATAATATATATATATATATATATATAGTATATATATATATATATATATATATACTCTAGATGTAATTAAAGGAGATTTTGAACCCAGACATTGAAGCTCTCTTCAGTCAATCACTCTATCTAATATTACCGATACAGATGACTACCTACATGTGGAAAAGATTTTGAATGATATGGATGACTAAAGAGTTGGAAAGAGAAGAGGATTGAAGTCTATCCATTAAAGTTTGTAGATTTGCTATCTTAATATAAAACTGAACACTGTTTGTATATATGTGTGGGAGATGATCTTGACCAACTGCTAGTTCAGCATGAAATACATATATTGGGGTTCATTTACCTTTTCCACATGTATGTGGTCATGTGTATCAATTACATTATATATGATAATATTTAAGATCAATAAATTTATTTTAATAAGTTTTATGTAATAAATTGTTTTTCTCTTCACTAGTAAAAATTGTAATTATAAATCACAACAGTCTTCATTCACAAAGCTATGAGTATGAGATTCGAACATTAAATCTCAAAAGCGCTAAGCAGACCTATTACAAATTATAGTATAATTATAGCTTCACTAACGCATGCAAAAAAAGTCACATATTTATAATTTAATAAGTTTTCTAGAGTTATAGTGAAGTTGATCAGAAATGATTATATGTTGAAAGATAAAAAGATGAATTGCTGATATTTAGCAAATGAAGATTAAAAGATATTTACCCAATAAATGTAGTATTAAAGTAATTAAATATTTAATATACATATGTATTCTAATAATTCCATCAACATTAATCTTTTTTTTTCTTTTTAAAACTTGTTATTTTTATTTAAATCAAAATTTTGTATCGCACTCTCTGTTGTCCATTATTTTAACCGTTACATATGGCATTGTTAAGAGCTCTTTTCTAATATAAATATACCCATGAAATAAAAATAATGCAATTTTAATATTTGACATTATATATACATTAACTATTCACATTATACATATTTATCTTTTATTATATACTCTTACTACATTTATAAAAAAATACATTAAAAAATACCTTTAAAAATTGAAACTAAAAAAAAAATTATTATGAACAAATATTTTGTTTTTACTCTACTTCTTATACTTTTAAAATTTACTAGACATTTTCTTCTCTTTATTATTTAAATTGGATGCAAAGTTTTTCTTTAATCTTAAAATTACTATTCTTTATTTCCCTATTTAATCCAATTTATTTTATTTATAAATATTCATATATTATACTTTTTCCATATATTTTATTTAAAATTAATTTTTATTTTTTATATATAAATATTCCATAATTAATCTTTCATGAAATATTTTCTATCATTTTAATGTTATATTCACAATGCTTTACGTTAATTTATATACATTGACATTTTTTTGCATTTAAGTGTTACTTCATTCTAAATTTTAATTTATTTTTTGCTGTTCCTCTTTATGATATATATTTATTCTTCTTTTTGCATTGTAAACATTCTCTTTATGTATATATACTCCATTTACATTATCCATCCTATTGATTTTTCTTCTATCTAAAAATATCTTAAATGTTTATCTTCTTTTTATATATTGCTATTGTCAACATTTTAAATTAAACTTGTTATTTATAACGAATTATTTTACTAATTGTAAGATAAGTATTTTTATTGATTTTAAAGCTTACACAAATATTTGACTACATTATTATTCTTTTTATTTTTATATATTTTTCTTGTGTCTTCCCATTTGTTAATTTATTAATCAGACTTATTGGTTAGTCATTATTAATTGCCTCAAGTTTTATTTTATTCCAATAATTTCCCTATTTTATTAATTTTTTGTTTGAACATATCTTTCAAGCCTCTCTTTTCTATTATTTATAATACTAATTTCACTGTTTATTGTTCATGTCAAACCCAACAATTTAATAATGGTCTTACCCTATTATTCCTCTGTAAATTTTTATAAAAATTCTATGAAACTAATTTGCCCTTTTCATTTTCCACATTAAATTTAATCTTTCCATTTATTTTATTAAGGTATCTAAAATATATATTATTATTTCTCTTATTTCTTCTAAATATTAATAAAGTATTTAAACATATTCAAGAAATTTTTTTTTAATTTATTTAATATTTCTAAAATATTTGTTCTTATCATTGTCACTAAAATATAATTTCATAAATGTTATAATTGTGTGTGTTTTTCTGTAGGTTTGTGATGTTGTTCTACTTGTATTTTTATATTGGATTATTTCCATCATCCAATATGCATATTGAATGTCTTTAGAAAAATTTAACTTTATTTAAATATTCCAAATACATTCAACTGTTAGTAATAGCACATAAAACAGGTTAGTATATGCACAATGTTTCGAGAAATATTATTCTTCCCTCTTTTTCAGGTGTTGCTGGCCTGACCAGTGACAGTACTAGCATGGAATTCGAACCTGGACCCTTAGATCCTTGAGTATTGAATTTTACGGTAACACTCTAACCAATTGAGACATCCTGCCAAACTGCTTCTTTCTCATTAATATTTGTTTACATACTGTTTATATTCCATTTAATAAATATAATATTCTTGTATTTTTTTTTTAATAATAAACTTCTTTATTCTCAATATAAAGTTCATAAGAATTGATAATATTATTTTCATTATTGATTTTTTATATTTTTTAAAAATATTAGCATATAATCATTCTTTATATTTTTTTAAAATAACATATTATTTTTAAATGTGTGCGTTTTTGACGGCCTTTAACTCATTACTGTCTATATATTTATTCTTTCCAATTTAATTATAATTATTTTAATTATAATTTTCTTTTTATATGATTTATGTATTACTCTATTGATTTTTTTGTTTTTTTAAATTTCTTTCAGTTTTATTAATTTTTTTAAAAATTTTCTCTTTATTAAGTCACATACACAAAACTTGATTATAGGAGCACTCGATAATTGACCAAAATAAAAACGCAGACTCATAATTTTATTCCAAAATAAATAAAAAAATACAAACTGATTCAGTAGGTGTCAGGTGCCACAAAAAGCCCTTCAAATGAAAAAAAATAAAAGAAGTAATCAAAAAATGGCAAATTTTAAATTAAAAATTATTTCACCAAAGTAATCCTGAACTATTAAGAATATAATTGCGAATTATTTTAATTTATTTACTAATTCTAAAAAAATATTTTGAACAAGGCCTTGAATTATTAATCTTTACTATTAACATTTTATTTGAGGTTTAGGAAATAAATAATTATAGAAACCCCAGAAAATGTCAGTTTAAAGCAATAGTTTTTTTTTTCATTTTTATATATATATGAATTATTGGCAGATAAACTAAAAAAAGACAAATATTGCTTTATCAATTTATATTTTTTGTTTTAAATCTGTATTTATTAAATTTTCTTTTTTGTAATATAGAAATAAAAAATAAAATTCGTTTATAGAGTTAAATTAAATCAAATGTCAATCTAAACTTCTCCTATAATAAATTCAGCAATATGTAAAACAAATGTTAAATTTAAAAGAATATGCATCACAAGTGGATTCTCATAAAATATTATAATATATAAAATATCCCATTTATTGGAACAATTGAGGTTAGATTTATAGCAGATGTAAAAGTTCATTACAAGAAGCAAATGCAAAATTAAGAAATTGTACAATACAGCCAAACTGATAAACCTTTAGCAACATACATTTAGAAGAATACAAGAATATAAACTGAATACAAACCAATCTTGATTGCACTTTAACATGACCTTCTGTTACCATATAAAATATCAATTATGCATCTTTATGGTGTATAGTAGGTACTGAATAGCAGATAAATTATAACTAATAATAGCTTCATGTTAATATTTCAAATATGAATAGACATGGTGAATTAAAATGCAGACATTTTAAAAATGGATAAAACATGTTATATGCAACTATTATATAGTATTTACATAGTATTGAAATTGAATTGGGATCTCAAAATAAATACTTTTATGACATAATGACACAAAAAAAAAAACCAGCCACAATAGTTTAGACATTAAAATTGGGGAAATTATAAAGATTTATGATAATAAAATGAAATATATGAGTTTGTTTAGATTATGTTATGATGACTCAAACATTAAAAAGTAGTAAATTAAAGAAAATACTGGGTATTATTGACTGAACCACTAAACATCTCATGACCAGCATTTCCTATTATTGCACAAGCTTTTAAACTAGAGGCAAAATTCTTCATGCAGTAGTGCCTCCTAATGCAAGAACACTCAAATCCAATGTTTCTTACTAATGAAAGCCATAAGTTAGAGATTAGTCTGGGAATTTTGGATAAGTAGGCACTAGATAGGAATTTTAAGCAAAAACCTTCTTGCATCCATTGATTATTCTGACTTATACTAGGAGAGTTTTGTTTCAGCTTTACTCATTGGTTGCCCTTGACAATGGTTATCAGCAATAAAATTGCAATAAGACTGCATTTAATGCTTTCAAAGTTTTTTATGAACATAAAATACTAGTATTCCCTTTAATGTTATACTCTGAGAAGTGATCTGATATTAATCGGAATAAAGAGACCACAATATTACAAAGAATGATCAGTAAAAAAATATTACTATGGTATAATTTTAAGTTGAGCAGATTAAATACAAGATGTAAGGGCAATTTTAAATGATTGATTAATTAATGTAGCAGAATAAGTTATTTACTAAAACCAGAATAATAAACAAGTCATTATTGGCTATTAAAATGTATTGTAGTCAGAAAAAAATATAAGGTACTGTCTATCGTAACATTATAGGTATTGGCCATGTCAGTATTATAAGCTCCTTAAGTTTAAATTTAGATTTAATTAGTAAGAACATAATATTTAATGTTCTATATGTTTTTTGTTATAGCAATGGGTATTGTGATTCAATTAATTTTTTTTCTTGTCACATGATAATATAAAAATTCTAAACAATTGTATTTAAATAATTTTTTAACATTTTTTAAAAATATCAATGAATATTTTACTGAGTTATAAATGATTATAAAAGGGAGGAAAAAAATTATAAAATAATGCAAATTCTCTCTCTTCAGTAATTATAATTAATTAATAGTTTTTATTTTAACTTTGGAAATTTATTAAAAGAAATTTTTCTCTTTAGTAAATTATTTCATAAATTTTAATTCTAACTTTAAAAAAGATAAAATTTTATGTTTAATAGTATTTTTTAAAAAATATATATAATTTTAACATTTTGTTAAAAATTTATTTCAATTAATCAAAGGTTTTCTTTCTTTTTTCTTTATATCCCTCCAATTGAAAAGGTAGTGTTTATCAGATCAGTCTAATTAATCGAATTATCTTGTTTTCCTTTTTGCAAAAAATTTTTAATGGAAATAGGAATGTCAAAATTGTTATGTTTCTTATTTAAATTTTTGACTTGATTTTCAATGTCAATATTGAAGGTGGAAAATAGCTTAACCATTGTATTCATAAAAAGTAACCCAATTGCTTACTACTAATTGTGTCATATTGGAGACATATTGTGATATTCTTAAAGACATGATTGTATAAAACTATGTGTCAATTACTCAGAAGACTTAAGTATCTCATGAGAAGCATTCAGTTTTGACCCAGCTGTTGAAAAGAACAGGAGAAAAAAGTTTTGATTCAGCTGCTAAAGAAGAAAGAAGTTTTAACCAAGCTGCTAGCACACCATGAGTTTAGTTTTAAAATATTTTCTACAAAAAGAATCATGTATTAAGTTAACTAAAAATTAAACATGATCTTCATCTATATAAGCTGCCTTCACTGGAATAAAATATAAAGGAGAAGAAAAATGTTCCAAAGTAATCTGTAACATTGTCTCCAACCAGGAACATGAGGCCAACTGTGTATTAAATCTGGAAAATTTATTGGAAAGAATATGAATAAATTCTAGCTGCTTGTTAATCTGAAAATATTGCATATTAAGAAAAGCACAAATTAATCATGTACCTGGTATAGAAACCTTTAAGAAGAAAACCAACAATAAAACTGGAAAATGATAAACTACAAAGAAGCACTTAAAAGAAATTTAAAATCATGATTGAGGATATTTTTATGTGCACATTGTATTTTGAGAGTAAAAATATTTTTTAAAATAAAAGTAGTAATTTTACAAAAGTAAGAATTGATAATTATGAATAATTTCATTAACATTAATGTAATTTTTTAAGCATGTTTTTCTTTTCATTCATTTATCCCCCCCCCAATTAATAAAGGTTAAGTAAGCTAATTTAAAGATTATTACCTCTAATTTTGAAAATGTTTTTCCAACTTTTGTTATTTAAAGAAATAAATCAATGACAGGGAAAGTTAATTAAATCAATAAATAGAAATTAACTGACTCATTATCATTTTTATGAAACTATTTTTTGATAAAATAAATATGTTCATATTATCATGTCATTTTTTATTTCTATTAATTATTAATCAATTAGTTTATTAAATAATTGTTTAAAAATATTCTAGTGTTTTGAAGTCTTTATTCCTCCAGCTATCTGTTACATGAATTGCCAATGTATGACCTGATTTCAATAAAGCTTAGAGTTTAGGAATTTTTAAATTATCCCAAGTAATGCTATTTATAGCAGATTAAACCTAAAATTATTTAAAATAATTTAGAATAATGTGATATATTTACTTATTTTTCTTTTTCTAACATTAATAGTTTATAGAATTCTTACTTTCTGAATTAGATTAGAAAAGAATGGTTACTTATAGAGATTAGGGGTTTAGGATGGGGTTTGAACATCCAGATAATAATCCTGTCTGGTGCAAATGTATATCCTTTAAAATCCATGCATTACATTTTATTTTACTTTTTCTTAGGATTTAAGTTTATATTTGGCCAGTACATTAATAGTATTATATGGCCGGTGCATTGATGATGATTAGCATGTTTTTATCCCATAATCATTTTTTATTATATTCTGATGAATTAGCACTTAAGTCTGTGCATCCAAATTACTGTTTATATAATATTCCCCAAGTTTGGCAGTGGCAAAATAAGTAGCCTATTTATAGTGAACCCCTTTCAAAGTCAGTCACAAACCTAACTGTTTTTATGATATTGATTTTATGATTCATGAATGTTTTTTATTCACTGTATAATGATGTTGTTTAATGATTTGATTACTTTTATTTAATGCTGGAAAAATTTACATTTTTATTCTTTGCTGATCTCTCATGCTCATTTCTTTCATATTTATTCCTTTTGATTAGTTATTAAGTGAGAATGATGATGTGTGCCAATCTGTCCGATGATGTGTGCCAATCTGTCCATATATTCCCTATATTTACTCCTTATTCTGAATCCATGATGTTATGCTATATATATATATGTAATTTAACAATTCAATTTTTGGCAGGTTCTATATACAAGCATCCAAACACTGTAGTAAACAAGTGCTTCTTTAAGAATAATATTGACAATTCAAAATTTACTTATTAAATTCAGAAACATGAGGAAAACAAAGAAATGTTTTCTAAGATAATAAATCAAACTTTTGACAGGGTGTGTAAAATAACAAGAAATATTAAAGAAGGAGTGATACAATTTTAGCAAAATGATGTAGTTGGATTTGAGTTTTGTTGCAGATACCAGCATTTATTGCAAACGGTTATTTAAAATATACTTTACATACATATAGTACATTTTAAATATATAAATATAGAATGTACACACATCTACCATATAATTTCATTAGTAAATAAATAAGTTTTTTTTTTAGTAAATGCTTAATTGCTGTGAGCTGACTATTTTATTATTTCACTATATATAATGAATCTTTAAAATGTATTGCATTTAACTATTAAATGAAAGAAAGCAGAGTAAAAAAAAAATTGTCAGTCTTTTAGTTTTTAAAAAAGATTATGTTAAATTATTGTGTGGAAAGGACTGTTTAACTCTTTTGCACTATGGCAGTTATCTTTGTTTTCACTTGCTATAAGCTTTCAACTTTAATTTTAGTATTAAAATATTATAATAAACTTGACTTCATTTGTAGATATTTTTGCTTAGAAATGAAATAGATTGTAAAAAAAATCACATTTGAATTTTGTAATTATTTTAAAAATTAGATTTGAAAAGCAAATTGATTTCAGAAAATGAACAAAATTGTTTTAACTGATATTTATATTTAAAATGTGAACAAAAAATTTCTGATAAATCTATCAAATTATGCCTTAAAAATTTAAATTTTTTAAAGTAACTTTTACAATATTGCAATAAATTTTAACAGACTAAATGTAATGCCATGTTAGCAGCAGCTTGTAACGATTGTCCCAGTAATTTGCATTTTTAACTTTATGCAGAAAAATATAATTTATTTTTAAAAATAAAACATTTAAATACAAAATAAATTTGTAATAATATATATTGTAGTAATATGCCTATTCCTAAATACAAATCAATATATATACATGTAAATGTTTACATTTTGTTAATTATTTTATTTTGCATGAAATCATTTATTTGTTGCTTATTCATTTTTATCCATAGCATATAAACTAATTAATTATACTTTATCTAGAAATGTTTATTTTAAAAACATTCTCATTTAAAATAAATGTCAGAAAAGAAAAACTTAATTATAATTTAAAAATGTAATCACTAATTTATTTTAAAACAATTGTATGTAATAATGAAAATTAGTAAATAAAAAAATGTATATTTAAAGATCCATTATAATAATTCTAATATAAAGTTAAATAATTCATATATTTTTATTATTGTTCAAAAGTGTTCTAAAACATGAACATTAAATGTGTGTCTAGTTACTCCAAAATTTATATAAAAGGATTATTAAACAGCATAATCTTGCTATTCTAGAATTTATATTGAACCGGATGCTTTATCCACTTCCAAAGCAACCATTAAAAAATCAAAACTAAAATGTATATTTTTAAAGATTTTAAAAGAAAAGAGAAAATTGTATTAAAATAAATAAATAATAGTTTTGTATTTTATATTTTTTAAAGAATAAGTGCTATAACACATATACTCGATTATAAATAGAAATAGTAAAAACATTTTAATTTTAAAAAGTTTTGATTGAGATAAGTTTTCTTTTGTTTGTTTGTTTGTTTGTTTGAATCTATTTTCTAATTGAAGAAAAACATAAGATAAAAAAAGCCCCAATTAAAAACTTTTTAATTAAGATCTAAAGAAAGATAAGAGATTAACTCTGGTTAAAACTTTCAATCAAGATTAGGTGGAAAATAACAATTGTATATAAAAGCTCCATATTTTTTGATTATTAGATGCTAACTTTTATATTCGCTAACAGCGGACTGCTGTTATTATACTTTTACATTTGCTAATGACAGACTGCTGATGTATAACTTTTATATTCACAAATTTGATTTATTTTTATTATAATTAATTCCTTGCGATTATTGATTCTTATTTATTTTAAATTTGAATAAATTTTAAGGTGAATAAAATTACCCTTTGATTTTAAATACATACTATTTTACGGAGTCTTGCTTTCACCGCTACTCATAGTTATTGATAGTTATAATTCATGAGGCATGCTAAAGTCCTTTCTCTCCATCCCTCTTATATTCCATATTGATACAATATTTTTGATTTTTAATAAATTATTAAACAATTATTGTGTAAAAATAACCACGAATCTTAATAAACTTCATAAAAATTCAAGTTTTTAGTCATTTGAAATATTTTTTCAAAGTATTCACAAAATTTGAGCCTTCCAAGGAACAGTAGAAAGGTAACAAGGCATAATTTAAAAAAGACTTTCAAGTTGCTGCATTTTCAATTATTCTGGCATTTAAAAAATTTTTTGGGAATTAAAATATGTGAATAAAATATAGATGAATTTTAATAATTGGGAAAAAAAACACTCATGGATAGCTTTACATGCAAATTGAATTTCTTGATTTTTCATACAAGAGACATTTGTCTGACTAGGGTGAATCATTAAACTAAATATTTTTGAATATCATGTTTTATCACTTTTTTGGATTTTTATAGATGTCATTATAATATGTATACCAATTAATTTTTATGAGTAACAAAATTATCAATCTTCAGCTATTTGGCCAAACAATCTATAATAACATCTAAAAATGAGCAAACTATCATCTATAAATGGAGAAACTAGTCTTGTCCATGAATTTATTGCCATAGTTCATTATAACTACATAAACCGCTTATTGAAAATTGATAAAAACATTATTTTGACATCTCTTGATAAAAACATCATGTTAACATGTCTTTTTTTTTAAAAAAAAAGCCACATATATCCATCCAATAACTAGTTCCTAGAAATTATCTTCTTTATATTAAAAGAAAACAATTATGCTGAAAGATTAAATCTTTGTTCACCAAGACAAAGTTTTTCCTTATATGTGACAATGCCAAGTGAAATCTTTTAATCACTGCCTGATAATTTAAATGTAATTTAAGTGACAAACTTTTTGTAATATAATTTTCATGTCTAACTTTTCTATTCAACTTTGATCACAACTTCATCATCATTATCATTATCATCATCACCATTACCACTATGCCATCATCATCATTATTATTATAATTTTGTAAAACCATAACATTATAATGATTATACTTTGTTCAACAAGAATGTAAGGAAAATATTTCACTAAATAAATTTACAGAATGTGATATTGTAACAGTCATTAAACAACTTAAGTTATATTCCAGCTTAGGTCTAGATAACATTTCTCATTTTCATTTATAAAGGCTGTGCTGATTATATCTCTTCACTGCTTTGTGACATTCTCAATTGCTTTATAACAAGTTCTACTTTGCTCACATCTCTAAAAATTGCTAAAGTTATTCCTATCTTTAAAAGTGGAGATAAAGATAATTTCAATAACTATAGACCCATTTCAGTCTTACAAACCATTGCAAGGATATTTGACAGATGATCATATTGCACATGTAACTGTAGACCAGGGAAGATTGGAGGTGATTTATTTTGATATATCTAAAGCCTTTGATAAGATTGATCATAACATTCTTCTTCCTAAATTATATAATTGTAGTCTAGCAAGTAATGTAGTTTGTTGGTTTGGATCTTTTATAAAAGATAGAGCAGCTTTGGTTAAATTTAATGTACAAATTTCTTCTCAATATTATTGTTATCTTGGAGTACCTCAAAGTAGTATTTTGGCTCCATTATATATATATATATATATATATATATATAATGGATATATATATACTATATATTTATATATATATATATATATATATATAAATTATCTTAAATCTTGTCTTCAATACTCTTATCTCCTGTGTTATGCTGTTGATTGTAAGATTTTAGACATATGTATTCTATTCATGATTGCTTATTGTTTCAGATGTGGGATAGGAAGCTCATTAAACATTGTAGATGAGAGACTACAAGTTGTATTCCTATGAGTAATTTAACTATAAGATAATAATATCAGTAATGTCTTCACCATCACCAGGAGGAGAAAATATTCACTAGGATCATGGAGAAAGCACAGTAAATAAAAAACCATGTTTTTTTCACTGTCAAGTCATTAACTGATTACCAACTCCCAAGATCCAGGAATTTTCTTAATCTAGGAGGAATCAGCCATTATATTATCTGTGTATGAGTGTGCTGAAAAATATCTAACTGCATGGACTAACAATTTCCATATCCAAATTATATATGTATCATATAGAATCCTTTTTTTTTTTTTGTTGTATAATTCTTTGTTGCTATTTTTTTTATTGAAAGAATTGAATATTCAGCCCTATAATCAACAATCACAATTATGTAAAAGGGGTTTATAGGTCAATCATTATAATTTTTGATTATAATAAAATCTATATGATGATCCCTAGACCTACCAACTAAAGGACTGGATGACTGACTGGTATTGAGGTGAGATTTTATCTATAAAATTTTAAAATGTTCACATTAGTACAGGACAATTTTATATGTTTATGCTTATTGTTAAATTAACTTTATTATTATTTGTTATTCTGTATGACTGACTAAATCTCTTGTATGAATGGGACTGGTAACATCAAAGGGGGGACTTCATACCCAAAGATGACAGTCAGTAAATCATGATGCATTGCCATGGATTTGGGTAGACAAATTAAAGCCAGGGAATAGAAAGTTGGTCAACAGAATGATCATATCAAAATAATCATAAATTAAATTGTAGACTAAGCAAATGATTAGAGTGGGTAGTGGATGACTATCCTATATGGGGTCAAAGGTTAGGGATGATCATATATAAATCAAATGAAGAGTGATCTAACCTAACTAAACTTAAAATTAATTTGTTCAAAACAATTGTAAATCACCCACAATGGAATAAAGCTGTTAATGACATATGATTATTATCACTCTATCTTATGAGGATCATGTATATGACCATGAGTTTGAATATTGAGGAGTAATGGGAATATTAGGAGAGCCCATGACAATTGAGGACCCCAAGGGCAACCATGTGGTAATGATATATACCTGAGATGAAACAAGCATACCAGCAAATGTGATAGGCTGAAACTCATACCATTGCCCAATGTACAGTAAAATGAGTGGTGTTAATAGCCATTTTGTTCCATTCTGTTATCATTTATGATCAACTATTGGAGCTAGATGCTATCTAGTTACGTCATTAGAAATCTGGTCACACACCCAACACATCAATTCCATTACAATTAGTGTCCAATGCATTGGTGCATGAAAATGTCATATAGTACATTGTAAAATCTTATATAATGATCAGTTGCATTTTCAAAACCATAAGTATCACACCACTACAATGACACAACTGTGTAATAACATTGAACTCAAAGGAATTATTACATCTAAAGTTGAACCTAGAAGTAATAGTTTTACATATTATATTATGGCTCAAAAGAATTAGAATTAAGATTATTTCACAAATATCAAATTCAATGAAATTAATATATTACAATAAAATAGTAAGTAATAGGTAAATTAACATAATACATGGCATGTGGAAATCAGGTAAATGAGGAACTAAAAAATATAGTAAGATAGATGATAGTTAGCCAATTAAACAGAGATCTAAACAAAGTGCATGATATCAACCTAAAATGCTAGATGAGTAGGAAATAAATATTAGTTTATAGTAAGCATGTAAAGGCAGAGAAACATAGGTGACATTGAATGAATATTATTGTTAAAAAGGTTGTTCATTATAAAACTAGCAAATATCATGTAAATCAATAATAGAAAAAGGATAAGGTACTTGTAAATGATAACAAGAAGGAAATATAGATTAATGGATACAGAAAGTGATTAAGAGATTAGGGAGGAAGAGAAGGATAAGCAAAACCCTGGAAAAAATGATAGAAGCACCTATTTTAAAGGATATAATAGAACAGGATGATGAGATATCCTGGGGGATTGGAACTGAAATGGATCAACTTCAAAAAATAATAATGGCAGTGGAAAAGCCAAGAGATGAGAGTACAAGGGTGGATAAAAATCCTATGCACCAGATTATGATGATGATGCAACAAGTGTTTGACAAACAAAACAGCAAATTGGACCAAGGCAGATCTTGCTGGATTGAAATCAGGGATAGGATCCTTGAAGTCAGATATGGCCAAATTGACCATCAATTTAAAAAATAAAATGGATAAACAGAATAATGAAATGAAAATAGAATTCATAAGGTTTAGTAAACAAACTTCAGAATTGAGGGATGAAGTCAAAGATATGAAGGGAGAAATTGAAAGAATGGACTTCAAATGTCAGAATAGAAAGCAATCCTTCACTTATATATCAACAATTAGAACTAAAATCACAAGAATCTCATTTAAAAGATAAAGTGAAAACAAATAAGCTACATTATATGGAAAATCAAAAAACCTTGCACAGTAGATTTGAAGATGGGACAAATGCAGGTGAAGCTAGAGATACAGCCAAAGAGATAAAGAAACAATCAGCACAGGCAGAACTGACCAACTCCGAATCAATACAATCTGAAGAATCTGAAGGCACATTAGAAGAAATAGATCAATTAAAAGAAGCTAACATGTTCAGTGATACAGAACTAAGTGAGAATGGTTCAACTCAAATGGGTAAAATGACACAAGGTGCAAGTTTCAAGAAGAAAAATAAGAATGGCTCTGGCTCACAAACTGATGAGTATATATCGAGCTGTATGGTGAGCAAGAAAAGAAAACTGAGGGTCTCTCAAGGAGAAAGAGAAAAAGGAAAAGAAGACAGAAGAAGTTTGCTCATCAGGAGTCAGGGGATGAGATAGAAACTAAATCAGAAGGTCAGATAGTCAATGACTCAGAGGTAATGGAACGTGATATTTTAGCTCATCCCATGATCTTCAAATGTATTGTTGAATCTAAAGGGGCATGTCTTTTTTGGAAGGGGCATGTATTTAGCAACAGCAAAGTAGGGCAGATAATTTCAGAAGAGGCAGATAATCCAGAGGAAAAAAACATAGAAGAGCAATGGAATGATGAGGCTTGTAGTGACAGGTCTGTAAACAGGCAGGGTGAAGTTGTGCAGGGTATCGTAGAACAGTCTGATAATCCAGTCGAAGAACTTGATAATGTAGAAGAGCAATGGAGTGATGAGGCTCATAGTGACAGTTCTGGAGGCGAGGAAGTAGATGGCTATCCAAAGGAAATGCAGCAACAAATTAGTACTAGTCCTGTGTGTACTGATGAAACAGAAGAAATCACAGATGATGAAGAAATAAGCTCACAAGAGGAAAATTTTGAAGAAAACTCTGAACAGGAAATCAATAGAAATTCAGAAATGGATTAAAGTATGAATTCCATAAATGCGGTTTATACAAAGACATGGCAACATAGATGAAGTTTTAAGGATCTGTGAATTAAAGAACTTGGCAATTCAAAGACTCTTATGAATCAATGGAGAAGACTAGGGTTATTGACTATAGTATGATCTAAAGATTCCTTTTAAACAAATGCATTTACATTATGTAGTGGGTGATCAGTCACCTGCATTTTTTTTCCTTAATTAAAAAAAAAATGTCAGAATAGAATGGCATAATTGGAAAGATGGTTAGAAAGTTGTTTTTATGATGAAGTTACTGAAATTATGTGAGTGTGTGAGAGTCTATGCCTCAACATGAAGCAGAGACAAGTAATCAGGGATCACAAATGAAGAGAGAAATAGAGAAAGTTGATTCAAAAATAAGGCCATGGGTATCATACAAAACAATAGGATGAACAATATAGAAGGGAAAATAAAGTTAAGGGAGGGGAATAATCAGAGACTGATAAAAGTACAAGTTATGATCAAGAATGAAATCTCATGAAATAATGAGGGCCTTAAGAAGATGACAAGTCAAGAATAGCCCAAATAAAGAATCTAAAATGATCAATCAACAAGCATATTGGGATCCTAGAGGCTGGGTTAATCATACCAAAAGAAATAACCAAAAGGAAACTCACAGGGCCAAGAGTCACAAAAAGATCACTCATGGGAAAAAAGATACTGCTATTAAAGGGGTCTTAGACTGTGAAAGGGATCACAATAAAATAGGTCCCACAATCAGAATTGGAGAGAATGATGCCCCCACAACATGTAAATATGTATAAAGAGCCTTGTCAAAAGAATGAAAACCCAGGAAGCCAAAGGACCAAAACAATAGAAAATAGTCATTCCAATATAAGGATGGTACAGTGAGCTCAGTCAACCAGTTTGTCAAGTTTAAGGTGTTCAAAGGCTTACCCACTGAAACCCCTACTAAACATGTTTGGAGCCTGGATCTGTATCCCTTGATAAACCAGAACTTATCAGAAGATGAGAAGATTAAAATTACCTATAACCATTTGCAGGAATCAATGATGCATTGGAATGGTGGGAATCACTGTTCCAGATCCTGTCAACATATGCAGATTACAAGTCCCTAGTAATAAAAAGTTCTGGAATGAAAATAGACAGGAGGCATTACTATATCTGATAATGCAAGAGAGGTACCAGAATGCAGCAAGAGAGATGTTGGTGAAATTCTTTAGAAAACAGATGACCATGTTTAAAACTCTGGATACTTACCACTAAGTGAGAGGTAAATCCTTTGCATAATTTGGCATAACATTCCCCTGAAAATTGAGCAATTGTTAATATGCACCAATGTTAGTAGCATTGAGCAGCTGATTGAATTGCTTAATAGTATGGATATCAATAGCAAAAACATAAATGGTAAATTTGGTGAAAAGAGAAATAAAGAAATCCATATCAATACCATTAACTACCAAAAAAGAAACAATGGCCAACACCAAACACGAAAGGTGAATGGTGAAAAACCTACTAATAGTTGAAAAACCTATTAATAATAGAGATGATGAAATCAATGGAAACAATCAAAAAATGTACATTTAAGACTCTAAATACCATCCCAAAGCCATCAATCTTAGGATTAATAAAACCACAATCAAAAACAAACTAAATGGATATTTGAGAGACTGTTCCTCATCTCAAGCAACCACATTGTTAAGGGAAACAAAATAAAACTTTTAGTCAGGGAAATCACCAATATGCCATATTCATGGAAAGATAGAACCTAGGTATGCCTTATAAAGTTGCCTCCTGATAGAAATATTGTTTGAGGATTTGCCTTGACTCTGGAAGTCAGATATCCATGGTATTGATGGGCCTTTACAACAAAATTACCCCCAAAATCCTAATGTTAAAGTCCTACTACTAAGGTCAGTCCAAGTGACCCTGGCCAAAAACAGGAAGGTTAAACTGGCCCAAAAGCAATTCTGGATAAAAGTAAAGGTTGACCAAACAATATTCTATCATGTGTTCTTTAACTTGAACAGCCTCATGCATGAAGCCATATTAGGGACAGACTTCTTACACATGAACAACTATATAGTTGATTTCCTTTATAAAATAGGGTAGGTGTTGAGGTCTTAAAAGGACACTGCTACTAAGATGTAACTATCAAAAACTGACTGCATTGCATCAAATGTCCCTGAGGCACACATACAAACAAAGATTGCTGAATCCAATTTAATTAATGGTGATGACAAGAGTAAGTTAAGGTCATCCATCCTTGATAAATACATTGGAATATTTTTCAAAGTTCTAGGAGTGATAAAAGGGTTTCAACAATGCATCAAGTTATTTGATGATCAGCTTTTTCAAACCAAGTCATACCCCATACCACAGCCATATCATAAGGAAATAATCAAGCAAATCAAAAAGATGCTTGAGGGGGATTATTTCCAAATGCTATTCTCCATATTGCAATCCTGTAGTGACAGTGAAAATGAAAGATGGGTCAATGAGATTTTGTCTATATGCTAGGCAACTAAACAAAATTGCCATTTCTAATAAGAATATATCACCATTCATCCACAAACTGTTTGTGAAATTTGGGAATAAGGAAGTATTTTCTACTTTTGACTTAACCTCCAGCTATCTGGCAGATAGAACTCTACCCAGAAAATTGTCATAGACTGTTTTCCCATATGCAGGCATCACTTACCAGTTTAATTGAATGCAATTTGGATTGATAAATAGTGATTGCTAGTTTAATCAGATGTCTGGACAAAACCCTCTCTTCTGAGATCAAGCAAAGGACCGCCATTTACATAGATGATGTCCTAATTGACTCATCTATTGTTGAAGTATATTTTCAGCACTTGGGAAAATTCTCTAAAGAATGCCATGGTAAAGAGATCAAAGTCAATTAAAAAAAATAAACTAACGAATAATGCAGTGACCTTCTTAGGACATATCATTGGTTGTAATGAGTAATGTAGTGAAGCAGATGAATCTGTAGGCCAGATCCATGCTTCACGTCTTTTTAGATTACTAGACAAGGATCTAACCTGATCCACACGTGTTATGATGTTTGTAAAACTTTTCATCTGCCATTTTATCTACATTTAAATTTTAGGCCAGTAAATAAGTTATTAAAGTATAAATTTTCTATTAAAATGTTTTATATATATATATGCAAATACATATATATAGAATTACAGATGGAAACTTTTATAAAAATCATCAATATATAAATTTTTAATATGATATATTTTTTTAAGTATTTTATTCTGGAGATTTGCTTTCACGATAAACCTTACTAACATTCCATAGCCTCAAACAAAAGAAAATCCATTAACAAAATGGTAGTGGATTTTCTAATTAAAGTAAAATTAAAATAGAAAAGATAATTTGAAATATAAATTCTACAAATCTACATTTAATTAAAAATAGACTTGAAACAATTAAATCATTGGGTTTATTGGAAAGTTGATCTCAAGAATACAATACCAATATACTTTACGTATTCCAGCATTGCCACTAATTTCCCAAAAATAGTTTTAAAAAGGTATAAATAGCCAAAGAGAACAATAGAAGCCAGCCAGTCCTAATATTTGTCAGCAATTGCCTGGAAAATCTATGCCAGTCAATTTTTTAAAGTAATGATAAAAAATGCTCTGAAGTATGATAGAGTAGACAGTGTCAATCTGCCTGTCTCCCATGTCTCAAATATGATCATCAAAATACCATAAATCAGAGAAATCCCGTAAAAATGAACTGCTGAACAGTTGAATTCTTTTATTCAATTCATAGCTAGCTATGCCTGTGTGAAAATTCAGTTTTCATTGTGGGATTCCAACTTCCACTTGGACTCATAATAAATTAGGTAATATGTTTCCAATTTGTTATTTCTAACTGCCTAATTTATTCTTCTAAAACTCCAGTGACCCAATAATGTAAATTCTGCTAATTGTAATGTCTTCTAAAGTGTAATTCCCCATAATGTAATTTAAAATATTTAAATTTAATATTCTATAAAAATATACTTGCTACTACTTAAAATCTAATGTCTTTACTCTCTTTCTATCTGTTTTAGAATTATGTCTCTTCTTAATGCTAAACTTCCTTCTAATTGCGTTTTAGAAAATATTGTTATTAATTACTTAAATATCAATTTTTGTTCCATCTTGACAAAAGCTTTACTTAAATAAATATTTTGCTGCCTATTTCCTGACCAACGTTTGTCGGTAAATAAAAAATGAATAATTTTCTAGCTCTGAAAAATAAATACTTGGAGCAACCTTTGTTTTGTTGAGATGAAACCATTTTTTATTATATGTGTTTTTTTTATATTTATACGTATACGGTTTAGTTGTGGGGAGACATGAGATTCAAGTATGAGAGTTTATTTAGTTAAATTATTTCATTTTTAAAGAGTGAAAGGGGGGGGGGGTTATAGATTATATTCATATTAAATAATGAGAGAAATAGAATGTCATTTGAAATGTTAGTGGGATTTTGTGTTGAAGGGAGAGACATTTCGTTCATGGATATATTCGTAATAATACTTATTTTATTCTTGTTTGTCTGGTCTTGATCAATCCATATGCATTTATGTAATATTTATAGCTCAGCACAATTATATATTTAAATGCTAAATATATATTCTCCAATACTCGTATTTTGCCTTGCTAGTATTTTGCTTAATTACTTGTCTTTTGTTTTTTGTGATCTCTAGATCAAAACTAGATGACGTGATAATTTCACTGGCCATAATTTATCAGGATATGGAAGCCAAAATGGGAAGACCCAGGGTAAGTGGAGCTTAGCTAGCCTTGGCAATTCTCATTCTTTTTCATTCTTTCACCTGAAATATTTTATATTTGCCAATGGCGCAGATTATTCTTTCTTCTTGGAGTCATGGGAATGGGGGCAGGTGAATTGAGTCTATGCTAGTAATGTAATATTGAATGCTGGGATTTGATCACTTTCTTTTGTCTGAGCACATTATGGTGGAGTGACCATGATCTGACTAATTTATGTACTTTTAAATCTTGAAATAGTTATGTGCTAATATCACGATCCATTTATATTTCAAATGTGTGTCTCTCTCTGACACTAATCCCTATAATTTGAGTTAATCATTTCTCTCTTAAAATAAAATCAATCAGAATGAAATTTATATTTATCATAGCTCTTTAAAAATATCCATTTCTATATCTCAGACTTGGGTGGGCATCTCCCACAAATCGATAATCCTTTACATTTGTTAGATTGGTATATAAACTATACCACTCTCTCACCAGAGGCATAATAAATAACAATAGAAATTTGTGTTAAATAATTTATAAAATCAAAATCAGAGACATTGGATAAATTATAAAAAGGTTTTATTAAATATATATGTGAATTTAAGCTACCTGTGCATCTCTATTCCCTCATTCTAAAATTAGTATTTTCTAATTAATTATTGTGCTGCTATCTGATGACTCAAGGTCACACACATACCTTTTATATTTAAATAGATAGAAATTAAAGTTAATAATTAGAGTCAGACATATGAATTAGTTGAGGATCATGCTCTACCTTTGATGCTAGTGGGCTGGAGGGTGGAAAAGATTAATTGCTTGCCTCAAAAATGTTGTTAATTCGTTTTCAGATTTAGAGAGTGGGTAAACAGGGAAGAATCCATAAGTATTCTTTATATTTGATCTTGCATACAGTTGGATTTGAGGTACTTTTATCCAGACTGAATCATGTGAGTTCGACCGATACATTAGTGACATTCTTAGGATATAACATTGGTTGCAATGGGATGAGACCTCATCCCAATAAATCTGATCATTTTTGGGACTTTATAATTTTTACAATCATTTTTACAAAAAATTCTTTGACAGCATGGAACCATTGCTGAAACTCATCAGAAAAGATGAAAATGGAATTGGTCCAAAGAGGAGGACAAGGCATTTGAAAAAATTAAAACAGGCTTTCTAAAGCAAACAGTACTAGCTTTTTCTGATTTTAATAAATCCTTCATTGTACAAACCAATAGTAGTGTTTACAGATTAGGGGTGATGTTATTTCAAATCCAGGAGGATGTCCAACCAGGGGTCCTCTATTTCATTAGCTACTCACTAAAGGCTCCAGAATTAAAATGTACAATTACAGAGACGGAGACACTAGCAATAGTGTGGGCTTTCCAAAAATTTCAACAAATGCTGCTCAGATCAGAGGTAATAATGATCACAGACCACAAGAGCATCCAATTATTGAACCACAGCTATCCTACTAACAGCTGATTGGTTAGATGGAACTTGTTGTTACAAGAATTCGACTATGTAGTCCAATACTGTAAAGCAGTGTTTCTCAACCTTTTTGCCATGTGACCCAATAGATTTCATTGAAATAGTTCTGTGACCCAAATGTTTATTACATAAATTATAATATAAAATTAAAGAGAATGTTACATCAGCACAGTAATGTATATATGTATATATTTGGATCAATTTGATATTTATAATGAACAAATAATTTAAAATTGGCAAAACCCTCTATATGTATTGCCACTCAGTGCAAGCCAGAGTAATCAGTGGATTCTAGAAGGCTTGTGCATAAAATCCCCATCTAGTGCCTTCTCATCCAATATCCCCAGACTAGTTTCTAGCTTGTGGCTTCATCAGTCAGGAGCATTGGATATGAGAGCACTGCACCCAGATCTTAGGATATAATGCAACTATCCAGCAGTCACCTTTTATCTCTACTTAACTACAAAACTATGAATCCTAAATTGAAAACACTATAATATTTTCAACTCAAGCTCATTAGCTTATATAGTCATATAGGCCTGAACTCAGTTCACTAACCATACATTTTTGTGAATTGGTTCTTTAATAACCATAGCATAGCCACCACAATCCTATTAGGCAGGATTAGTTTTAAGCCATTAAAATGGTTATCATGGGATGTTTATTGGCTTAGAACAAATAATTTGTAAGTTAAAAGTTGTGTTAAAGTTAAACTACATATTTTTAATTTAAAAGCTTAATACATTTTGTTAATTACCAAAAAAGTGTTTCCTTTTCAAGTAAGGTTTTATTTACATATGAAATACAAGCAAAAATTACAAAAATAAATTATACAGAATTTTATTTAAGCTACATATGAAAAATTAAAAAAAGAGTCTACTTTAACGTATCAGTTTGACTTCAATATTGTTTGAAGTTACTGTAAAAAAAATTGTAAAACTGAAGCAGAAACATATTTAGATAAAATTTGGCTGCATTAATTTTAGTTGCATTTTTGGTTGAAATTTTTTACATTTTGAAAATAATTGCAAAATTTAACATTATGATTATTTAAGTTCAAATTTACAATTGAATTTGAGAAAACTATACAAAGCATAGGTAGTATTACTTACTAATTTTTTTTATTAATACTAATATTTTTTTAAAATGTACAAATATTTTTGCTAGCAGATATTTATGTTTTAATTTCTTGGTGCATATTTGTGACCCATTAAAAATTTAACATGATCCAAAGATTGAGAAACACTGCTGTAAAGGATCCAAAAACATAATAGCCAATGTATTAAGTTGAAATCCATGTGGGTCAGAACAACAACACCTGTCCATAGACAATTCTACATTACCAATATTGCTACAATATTCAATAAGGATGTAGAGAATGATTTAATAAATATTCATGACATACAGACTCAAGATGGAAAACTGACCTCAATTATTAAGAATTAAATAGAGAGGAAGTTCTGTATATGGCCAACAATCTTAAACAATACAAGTTAGAAAATAAAGTCTGAAGGTGGTGATATCTGACAGGCTAAAAAACCCACTTATATTACATGCATTGTTTATATAGACACTATGAAGCCCATAAAACTAAATAGATGCTTAAAAATTGTACAAAGATACCCTAAAGGTAATTCAGAAATGTCAAGCATGCATGGGGGAGAAACCAGTAAACCAAAGTTATATCAGTTCAATTAAATTTATAATACCAACAAGACCAAAATAATACCAACAAGACCAAATGAGATTTAATAACAACAAGACCAAATGAGTCTTTAAGTATCTGTTAGTAGCTTATGATCTCTTCAAAATTCAGGTCAGCTTACACAATACCCTAATCTAATATTAGATATTCCCTCCACTTCCAGGAAGTGGGGAAATCAGAAATAGGGAAATCAGAAATGATCCTACCTCTTTCTTATTCAAGGAGAAGAAGAAATGAATAGAAAAACTAGAAATAAAATATGGGCTAACCTCTATTAAAAATCTGCAATCAAACCCATGTGAACACATCATGTGAGACCTATTTAGAGGAAAGACATAAGGGGTGGATAAAGCACGTGAAGTGGGTAACTGAATACATTATTTAGAGTATTAATTAACCCACAGGGTTCACAGCCATCAGGTTACACTTAACATAAGATATTCCAAGTTTGTTTAAAACCTACGAATCCATATCCACAAAAACCCCATTAGATCCTGAAGAGAATCAGAGAAAATCCCATGACTGAATCAAGTATATGGTAAGCAAGTGCAACAAAAATCAAGTGAAGTCAAATCATAAATTCCAGATAGGAGACATGGTTTTTGTCAAAACACCTCATGTCAACAACCCACAGGATTTCATTTTCCATAAATTCTGCAATGCATATGAGGGGTCATATAAGATCATGAAATGCTCAGATGCCAATGCATATTGAGTGGAAAAATGAAAAAAAAAATTAAAAAAGAGGAATTTGTGAGATCATGGATGTACAGATATCTACAAACACCCACAATCAAACACATTATCAAATCTCTTAGGTGAGAGGTTTTGAGAGATAAGCAACATCAAATGGCCTCATGAAGTTTTTTTTTTTTTTTGTTTCAGATAAATACTTATTCAACTACCAAAATTATGAACTATAAAAGATGGATTCAGACATTCCTTGCGTAAAGAAATACCCCAAAATGATTAAAATTATCTATACAGTTGAGTATTACCGAAGAATAGTCAACTCTAATGCTCTTAGCATGAACATGTTTATTAAGGGCAACAGACAAAAACAATGGATTTAAAGTTATAAGTTTTCAAATCCAATAAGCTATACTCTGTTATACTTATATAAGCACAAAATATCACACCAAGGTCCAATCACCTGAATATATTATGACCCCATGAGATTGAAATATTTATAATGGGCTTCAGTCAATTTTTCACATCTACTGGAAACTGATTTGGCATAATAGTAAATTCAATGGGAAAAGCAGTGAATCAAGTTTCCTCAAATTACAATGTTATGAAAGAAAATTCTTTGTTATCAAACATCATAAGGAAAGATTAAGCAAGGTTTAAATAATAAAACCATAACTTAAATTAATTGAGGATTAAAACTTTTATTGTTCATTCTAATCCTTTTAAGGGAAGCAAAAATGTAAGAGTACAGTCCCAACTTATTAAAACAAAGAGAATCTGAAACAAAACAACATACTTAATTAAAGGTATAATGAATCTATTAGCACTCTTTGTTATGAAAAACAAATTATAATGTTAATTATATTATAAGTACACCATGACAATATATTGTTGCATTAAGTCTACTGATTACAAAATAAAAGTAACTAATACTCAATTTACCAAATCCTTGAATTTAGTATAAAAGAGTAACAAAAAAAAAAGGGATCTAAACTTAAGTTATTACATTATTAATTTTTTTTTTTTAAAAAAAAATTAAATTAGAGACCAAATAAAATTAAATCATGTAAACAATGGGAATACAGCATTATGTATAACATGCTTGTGTCACAGACTGGATGTGCAAGAAAAGAAACTGAATTGTTTTAATCAAGAAAATAGTAGATATTTTTTTAAAGCTATTCGATTTACGATTTGATAATTTTATACAAAAACAAATTATCTCCAAAAGCTATTGGAAATGATTAGAGAAACAAAAGTTTATAGAGATCAAGGAAATCATACATTTTCCATAGAAAAGATTTATGCTAATAGTTCCAAGGGAACAATTCATGTAAAATTTTATTATTCAGCGACACAAAGCTCACAAGAAGAATTATTATCTGGTTGAAGAAACCAAAATAAAAATCACACACCTTCTAATCTAGAGCAGATAATATTAATTCTAATGAATAATAAGCAATACCAAAAGATGTGGGGGTAGGAAGATCATTAAACATCATAGATGAAAGACTGCCAGTCATATGCCTATGAATAAGTCAACTTTATAAGCTAATAGCATCAGTAATATCTTCAGCCTTACCAGTAGAAGAAAACATGCACTAGGATCATGGAAAAAGCAGCAAAGGAACATCATCTTTCCACTTTCAAGTCTTGAATGATTACCTAGAGAATGACCACACAACATCAAATGTGTTAACAACTCCCCAAGACCCAGGAATTTTCCTAATCTAGAAGAAACTAGCCATTTTGTTATCTGTATATCAGTGTGCTGAAGAATAGCTAATTACATGGACTAACAATTTTCTACATGGACTAACAATTTCCATATCAAAATTTTATATGTATCATATAGAATCATTTTCTTTGTTGTATAACTCTTTGTTATTTTTTTATTGAAAGAATTGATGATCCAGTCCTATAATCATCAATCATAATTTTGTAAGGGAAGTCTATAGGTCAATCATTATAATTTTTGATTATAATAAAATCTAGGTGCTGACCCCTAGACCTACCAACTAAAGGACTAGATGACTAACTGGTATTGAGGTTGAGTTTTGTCTATAAAATATTAAATGCTTGCATTAATACAGGACAATTTTATATGTTTATTGTTGTTGTTAAATTAACTTGATTATTATTATTTGTTATTCTGTATGACTGACTAAATCTCTTGTATGAAAGGCTATTGCTATTATAAGGATTGATAATATCAAAGGGGGATTTTACATCTAAAGATGACAATTAGTAAATCACAAAGATAAGCAAGTTAAAGCCAGGAAATAGAAGGATTGGCCAACAGGATGATCATATCAAAATAATCATAAATTACATTGTTAGATTAAACAAATGGTTAGCATGGTAGAGGATGACCATCCTACATGGGATCAAAGATTAGAGGGATGATCATGTCATATGAATCAAATGAAGGATGATCTGACCTACCCAAATGTCAAATTAATTTGTTCAAAAAGATTATAAACCACCCACAATGGAATAAAGCTGTTAATGATTTATTTAATTTGACTAGAGTTCATGTATATTTCCTCATTTATCTAACTTTCCATTACCCATGCCATATCATTTATCTAACTTTCTATTACCCATGCCATATCATTTATCTAACTTTTCATTACCCATGCCATATTATTAATCTAACTTTCCATTGTAACAGTCAGAATCGTCTATCTCACTAACACACTGCAGAATTCAAACCCCAGACATGAAACTGAACATTCTAGGAGGGGTTGCCTTCTAGATAAACTAAGTTTGAATCTAAAGTCCAAATTTCATAGTGCCATCTACGTGATAATGCATCTGATGCCACTACTTGTATAATCTTTGACCAGTGCCTGGTGGTCAGGGAGAAACAAAAGACTCTATACTAAAAGAAGCTTGGGTGGCTAATTAATGTCTATGGATTTACAAAAGAAATGCAGAATATATATATATAGACCGAGACAGTAATAGGAATCAAATAAAATAAGAGATCAAATTTAGTTTTAAATACTTTCACAAAATTTATTCATATAAATTATATATATAATGCCACTGTCTGCTTATATGAGACAGTGACATGTATTAAATAATTGTTGGCATTTATATTTCAATAAATGACAAAAGGTTTTAAAGCAAAGTGATATATTCTATTCCTCGGGCTAATAGCATTATGATAATGTGCTTGACGAGATAGGAACATGTGCGAGGTGCTTTGAGCAATTATACAAGTTTTAAGAAAATATTTGAAATTAAGTGTTATAAGATATTTATTGATCACGGACAAAAGCTTACTAAGCAACACAGTGGGAATGTGATCAAAGCATTTATTTGAGAATAATAATAATAGAGTTGCATTGGGAGGTCAGTATTGCTGATAATGAATTTATTAAAGTTGGAGGGTGTGACACATTTAAGTCATGATGCTTTGTAAAATAAATATAAAATAAAACAATATTGAATATCCGGAATGATTACGGAGGGCATATCACCGCTAACCCGTAGGAAAGTATTTTATGAACAGTCAAAACTTAGTGACTGGATGACGATTGTGTTTAATTCCCAGGTGTGTCATTTGGGGGCACACTCTGCCTGGAAACTGCAAAAAGGCGAATAGAACGGCCTTAACCATGTAAAGAATCCTTGGAAAATAAAACAAAGCGGTCTCAATAACCAATTCATTTACCAGCAATACGAGACGAGTGTATACAAAACATACTGAATGGGTTTTACTTGGATTAAGAGAAATGCCCAATCAAATTCCCAGAAATTCATTTAAAAGGGTCTTTAAAAGGGTCTGCACATTCTCGACATCAATGATGAACTTTGTAATTAAAATAGAACACGGTAATTAAAATAGGAAAATGCATGCTTGCGGGTTTGAAAAGTAAGTATAGATTTATATACACAATCATGCATTAGGGGACACATTTAATCATTGACCTCACAATACTCTCATATTAGATTAAAATCAATAACATGTAGATTTTAAACTATGTGATTATATTATATATTAAAGAAAAAAATCGCCCTCAAATGAGTGATTTGCAAGATAATAAAATTGGAAATTATTTAGAAATTTAAAATATGCCTTCATAGCGGCGTCTTATTTTCAACAAAGGGAATAATTCACTCGGTCAAAGACGATTCTGACACATTATCATAATAAAATAACAGAAAGCTTAATAAATAGAAAATATTAACCCAAGGATAGAGAGCAAAATGTTGAGTATATTTAAACACGTTAAAGAAATACATAATGAAGTTATGTGAAATATAAGAAAAACAGTTTTAAATAGCTATAGCATGTTAGTTATCACAAGAGCTATTGAGTTAATTTAGGTTACCTCTGGAGATGCATTTGCAGGTAGATGTTCGGCAGGTTTTATAATTCAGCAGCAAAATCTGGAAATGTTCATATTTTTGCAGCAGCAGCAGTTCCGGGGTTCCTTATGTGATAGCTTCCGATGGTCTGGAGCAGCGGCCGGCTATTCCGAGGGGACATAGCCATCTTAAAGCCTCTACTCTATCATGTCAAGGTTCGCAAATTATTAGAATAGAACTCAGAATGATTTCTCTTAGAAACATTAGAAAAACTTGGAGAATAAAAGAAAACCCTTCTTTTATAGTAGACTTTAACAATAGAACTGCCATGGAGTATTACAAATATATATCGGACTTATCAGCTGTAATTAAATCTATCTGAATGTCTAAAGGAATTCAACATCAATTAATTTCTTTTATTAATTTCCCTGTCAACATTAGAATTACAAACTAGATTTAATTAAAATTACTTTTATTAATTAAAGAAAACCTTAAGTGGACATCTGCTGTTTTTAGATAAACTTATATAATATTAACTAATTAAACCATTGTCCCTCATTTATTTTAAAGAAATATTTGGAATAACTTTTATTAAATTAAAGAAAATTATTTTACTTTTAACTTGCAATATTTGAATGTATTTACTAAACGAATATTTACTAAATGAATTTTATTTTAAATCAAAATATATTATGACGGTAATATATTTGTAAATAGATTCAAACAAAATAACTTTAACAATTTATAATTTTGATATGTTTTAAAATGCATATCATAGTGTGTGCACAATTACAACTTATATAACCTACTTTTTAATAAATCAAAATTATATGAACATATACATAATCTATAATTTTTTATTTATTTGGGAATGAGCTATATATATAATACGAGCATTGTACTCATGGTTTAAAATTAGGTGGGATTTCAGTATATCAGCATATTGCAGACACACTACGATAGATTGGGGTTCAAACTAAGGTATGAGGGTAGGAAATAGATGAGAAAAGGTGAAACGAAGATCTGCAAAGCAGACCCTACTGTTTCACCATTACCCATGCCATATTATGTATCTAACTTACCATTATCCATGCCAAATCACAGACATAACTCAGATGTAAATATTTTTAGTTTCATATCAAACTTATGATAATCATCACCCTATATTATTAGAATCATGCGTATGACCATGAAGTGTAAATACCGAGGAGGAATGGGAATATGAGGAGAACCCATGATGTTGAGGAACTAAAGAGTAACCATATGGTGATGATATATACCTAAAATGAAATAAGCATACCATCAAATGTGATATATTTATAACTGATGAACTCTAGAGACTCAACCTCATACCATCACCTCAATGTACAATAAAATGAGTGGTGCAAATAGCCATTTTGTTCCATTCAATTATCATTTATGACCAACTACTGGGGACAGACACTATCTATTTGTGTCATTAGGAATCTGGTCACATACCTAATACATCCATTACATTACAATATATATATAATTTATAAAATCTTTTATACTTATCACCTGTTATTTAGCTATGAGCTATCATTATTTTCCAGACTAACCTCTCTTATTATATGTACACTTTGTGGATAGTCTTCCCTAGTGAAGTAAATGAAATATTCTCACAAAAACAACAATCCAATTTTTTACTTATATTTTGTTTTGTACCCAGAGAAAATATTGAAAACATAATGAAATATGGTGTTTTAATCAACAAATGCTTCAATATTCAAAGTTTATAATGACGAGAATACCTTACATACAGTAAATGCAATAATATATATGCATATAATTAATTAAATTTTTTAGATTTTAAACAGACCCCTTCATAGCATATACCTTTGGATGAGTGTGTTATAAATTTAAAAGATTTGATTGATTACACATATATCTCAGGAAAAATAGTCAATTTATTGCAAATACACACACACACGCATATATATATATATGCGTGTGTGTGTAAATGCAAAACTAAAGAGAGAAAAATTATTTAAAAAAAACAGTATTCACAATTGATATTCCTAATCTTCAGAAACATTCCAATGAATTTAAATCAAATGGTTTTCAAATATTAGCCGATTTTGAACATGATTCAGATTTTAACAAAATCAATAGGAAGATAACTGATACACTTTTAAAAACTGCACAAAGATATCTGGTATAAGAAAGAAGCAAATTTATACTGAGATAATATGAATAAAAAAGGGATATGTAAATATATAAAAATGCTGCATTAAAAAGGATTGAATATCTAGAATATAAATTGGTGCAGAAAAGAGTTGATAATAATATAAAAAGGATAATTGTGAATTAGTAAAAAAAGTTATAGAAGAGAATAAAAGTCTCAAGTGTATAAAATATATATTGGTATAAAAGTCTTAATAGTGTAAAACAATATCTTGGTATTAGTAGGAAACATTTCTGCAATAAGAAAAAAAAAGAGAGATGATATTATGAAATGCATTAAAGAGTTCTACCAAGAATTATACAGCAATAATGAACAAGGAAAAGTATTTCATATGCTTACTATAGCTTTTCAATTTATCCAATATTTTAAATGAAGAAGTGAGAAATGCAATTTAATCTACAAAGAAGGTAAAAGATCCAGGTAATTGGTGAAATAGCAGGTGAAGAAATAGAAGTTTATTTGGCAAAGTTATATACCAAATGTCTGAATGATGTAAATGGACCAGATTACTGAAAGAATGCAGTATTAATATTAATATTTAAAAAGAGCAATAAAAAGATATTAGAAATTATAGATCTATCAGTTCTTTGCAAAATTTTTACCAAGATAATTACAATTCATCGATAGTGAACTTGATTTTTAACAAACCAAAATAACAAACTGATTTTAAAATGGTTTTACTATAATGAGTCATATCCAAGTATTGAGAGAAGTTATAGAAAGCATCAATAAATATGAGTTGTAATTATGTTTTGGATTTGTATATTATGAAAAAGTTATTTGATTCTATTACCATTTTTTCAGTGATTAAAGCATTGGATCATCGAGATATAGATCCAGATTACTGGCTGAAGAGTATTTCTAAAAATTTGACAGCAATAATTAGGCTACATAATGATACTAGAAAGATTAACATTGAGAAGGATGGATGACAGAATGACTCCATATCTTCAAAATATTTCACAGTAGGTTTTGCAAAAGGTATTTTATGGATTGAACTGGAAAGCTAAGTGAGTAAAAATAAATAAAAGATTATTTACGTCATCAAAATTTTGCAGATGATATAGTTGTTTTTGCAAACAATGCTTTAAAGCTTCAGAAAATATTGTAAAGAGTTATCAAAAAAAAAAAAAAAGTGAGCAGGATTAAACATAAATGTTAAACAAATTAAAGTAATGTTCAATGGATTTCCTCAAAAGTAAATAAAGATTGATAGTACTGAATTAGAAGAAGTTAACAATTATAAATATCTTGGTTAAATTATTACTACAGATTGAAACATATGAAATTAACCACAGAATTAAACTTGGAGAACTTTTGGTAGAAATAATTTAGTATTAAAAGGAAATATGTCTATATGTTTGAAAAAGGTTTTTAATAACTATGTGTCACCAGTTTTTACTTATAAATCTGAGAGTTGGACACTTAACATAAAAGCAAAACAAAGACTTCAGATCACTCAACAAAGCATGGAGAAATTTATGTCAGGAGTAACTAGAAAAGATCAAAAATGAAACACAAAATGTTAGTACAAACAGGTATAGTGAAATCATTGAAAGAATTAAAAGACCAAAATGGAATTGAACTGAACATATTTCTAGAAGAGGTGATGATAGATGGGCAGTTGAAATCTTAAACTGGATTCCAAGATATTGTAAAAGACCTAAAGATCACATGTGAGATGGATGGATGAAATAAGGAAGTGTTCTGGAGTGATGTGGAAAAGAGACTAGAGATCAGAGAAAATGGATTGAACTTGGAGAGACCTTCATCCTGCAGTCAATCGATAATGATTAAAGATAATGACAATGATGATATAGATAATATTCATATCTTAATAGCTTGGGAGATCATATGAAGTTTGAATGCATAAATGACGTTTGGACTTCAGGCAGACACTTTTTCACTGCAATATAGTACAAAGAACATTTTTTCCCTAAGTATTCATAAGAAAAAAAGATATATGACTTAATCTTTTATAAAAATTCTGTTGCATTTATATATACATATATCACATCATATTAAATACAGTAGGCAAAATTGAGCAGAGACGTAAATTTGAATCGTATGAATGAGGTTAATAAGTCCTATTATAAATAAGCTTATACATTTAAAACATTCATGTATATGTTGGTATGTATCTGTATATAAAGACGCACCTATAGGCATAACACTCACTGATAAAACACATTTTTCTTGGATTTAAAAAAAAACGATGAAATCAAGTATTATGTTATAAATGAAAGATATTTAGCACAACTTTATGTTAATAAATAAGTTTAGTAAACTGTTATTTATTAGGTTTAATGCTGAAATTGTAATACTAGCATATCACTGTCATGCAATCTAAAAATTAGTTTGCTAATGCATTTCAACCTTTCATTTGCGTCTCAAACATTTCATTTACTTAATTTGAATTGACTGATTTAACTAGTGAATGACTGATAACCTACAGAAATGTCAACACTTTTTTTAGGTGATTATAAAATATAAAGGTGTAAAATAATTAGATAGAAATGAGAATATTAGTCACGATTAGAAAACCTTGCAAATTGATTACTCCATTAATAAAAAATATAATTCTTTAATTTGTTTCAATCTTATCTTTATAATCATTTATAGTCGTATTTTTTAAAACAGATATTTTCAAAATAGATAATTCAAAACTACCAAAATATTGTATCATAAATTTACATTAAAACTACAAAGTCCATGTACTTTTGCAAATATTTAATAAATATAACTAATTTTAACGCTAATACATATATGTAGCCATTATATGTATATATGTACACATCTAACTTTCGTAAATTATATCCATAACTATATAAATTCAAAATCTATAACAATAATTATGACAAACAGAATTAATTATTTTAAGATAAATGTCCATTTATTGGCTAATTTAAAGGAAGATAATTATTTGGAATGATTGAATATATATATATTGTTGCATATATACGTGAATATAAATATGTACATTAACATAGCAATATAATGTTTCATTTGAAAATTAAAGATAGGTACAGAAAAAATTGAAATTATGATATCTGAATATATGTAGTTTTGTATTAATGTCAATTAGATTATTTTTATCTTTATGCTATCTATAAAATTAATGAATGTTATAAATTTGATTATATTTAAAATTATATTATTGTAAACAAAAAATACGTAGTTGATATTTTTACATTTTTATTTAAAATTAATTTGTAATACCCCAAATTGACTCACCTATGAAATAAGGAATCGATTTTCTAAATAATTATTAAAAAACACTTTTTTTATCTAGTAACTTTTGAGAACATATATAAAAAAATAAAATGAAAAGAAATTAACCAATCAAAAGATAATAGAATGGACTAGAAATAAATTAAGTAATAAAAGTATATATTCCTAGTTTACATTTATATTAGTTTTTAAAGTAATAATTAAGATCTCAGTACAGACTCTAAATAAAGTCTATTCTGATAAATATGAAATTTTATAATTTATTTTATAAGAATTAATGACTACTATAGCAAAGCATCAAACGATTTCTGGTGAGATGTCAAAAACTTCTTTTATTATATTAAAACTTCTTTTATTATATTAAAAATTGGCTTTCTTCTGGTAAAATATAGTTTTAAACCCGACCCATTTGTTCTGAGATTAGGTGAATGATTACATAGCTAAAACTTCATTAACAAGCTAACAGCATTTCTTTTGCTATTTTTTCACATGAAAAGTGCCAAAACAAAACATCACATGACTTTTCTAGCTTAAATTGAATTTGTATTATGCAGTGACATGAATTCTAGGCAAACTATAAGTAACCAATAGACCCAATATAAACATTTTATTAATTAAAATAAACTAATCGGCAAATGATTTTTACAAAAACTATTAGAAATTAGTATAATGCATTATTAAAGTCTTTTCTGTCATAAACTATATAAAATGCAATTAATTTGCTGAGATCAAGTTTACTAAAAAAATAAATGTCCTTGCAAATAGTTTTAAATATTATTTTTTTACACTTTGTTTATAAGTGTTATCAAAAATAACACAGGTGCTCCAAAAATAGCGAACTAGAATTCTATATATGTTTATTTAAATCAAAGTTAATGATCATTATCAAGAACAATTTCAATTGAAGATATCAAAACAAGTGGATGTAAAATTACTTTCAAAAGAATTAATACTGTTACTCCTAATGATATTGCCAATCTTACATGGTGGATTTCTAAACCCAAGATTTATATAATAATAAAAAAATATTATTACAACAGAATTGCAAATTTCTCTTTTATAATGTTGAATCAAAAACGATCTCAGGTGAGTTTCTAAAAAAAAATTAGAATAAAGTGAAAAGATTAGTAAAATTATTTAGTAACATTATTCATACACAAATCATTCTAAAAAATTAGCAAAAAACAAAACAAAATTATAGTAATCGTAAAAACATGGCAATAAACCAAAAAATTATTATCTAATGTCATTATTATATGTTTCCTACAAGTTTTTTAAAAGAACTGTATAAGCAAGATTTTTATCAATAGTTGAAAGCCATCAATTTGTACAGCAGACTTGGGTATAGGCACAAAGAAACTATTGTGAATAAGTTTTATCTTTTAAATTCATATTGAAACAGGTTTTCAAAATAAATTAGAACTGCTACAATCTTTACTGGTCTAAACCTAGCTTAAGATTCTATTTGGAAAAAATAGTTTCTATTAAAATTTTCTAAAATTTTTAAATACAGAAAAACCATTATTTGTCAAAATGCTTTCCAATGAAAAAAGTGCAAATGACACTAAATAACAATTGTAGTAATTACAAAATTTTATAAAGGATTTAGTTTTCTCTCCTACTTTATTTATTATATTCATCAACAAAATATTCCCAAAATAGAATGCAGGAAATTCATTTATGCTGATGATGTTAGTTTAACTTCTCAAAAGAGATACTTTCCTGAAATAAAAAATGTTCTAAAAAAATTATAATATTTTTCAAAGACAGAATATTCCTAATCTTAATAGAGATAATATGCTCAATTTTTCATCTAGACAGCAGGAAATCATCTCATAATCTAAATATAAACCTTTCACAATAATATATTAAATACAATCCTACCTTATGCTATTTAGGAATATTCTTGGATTGTAGCCTGACTTTTTTTTCTTGTTTAACTGAGGTTACATTGAAATTAATTTCTAGAAATAACCTCCTTGGAAAACTAATTGGTACCTTTTGATTATGATACAAATGCTTTATCACTAGAACAATATGCAGGTGGTCATTATTCGCCATGTAGAGAAAAATTCCTTAATTAAACTTCTGGATTCTCAATTAAATATTACCATGAGAAATATTGCTGGTATATCCAAGTCTACCTCTTTGCAATAGCTTCCTGATTTTTCCCATTTTTATTTAATAGATTGGAATTTTCAATAATTCAATATATAATTTTATTACATAAGATGTACCTTAAATTAAAGATCGTTAGATGTTCACTCAAAAATTTACAATCCAACAATAAGTTGGATTTGATCTTCTTAGATGAATCTGAAACTTCATCCACTGATTTAGATTAACCCAAGATTACTGCTCACCTGCTTTATATATGAAATGTGTTAACTACTACTCTACATAAATGTGAGCAATACAAAATTTGAATTACATAAAGTTAATGATTTTCAAATCCAGTGGCAGAATTGAAGAATTTAATAAAGTCACTGGTGAATTTATCTCTTGACCATCTCTACAAGTTCCTTTATGTTATTTTGTTAACAAATAAGCTATTAAAAAAATCCAGATGCTAAATAAATAAATAATAAAGTATGTCAGTTTTTGATGTGATTTTACAAAGTTAGGAGGAAAAAAATGTTCTTAATAAAATTACAATTTATTTTATGTAGATAATGACTCATTAGAGAAGTCCTGAGAATGAGATTATTCTTAAAGTCAATAGAAATAAAATGACATACTCCAAAAAGACTTGATCGAGTCAGTCACTATGAAAAGCTATAACCATATCGATATATTCTAACTTAATAACACTAAGTTAAGTTTCAGCTAATTCTCACCAAAATCATAGTAGTGTGACTCAACTCAATTAGTATATAAAAAGACTTTAATGTTAAATAATTATGTAGATAGTAAAAATATGGGTTTGACAAAATTAACATTATTTTTAGTTCATCTATAAATAAAAAAATGAATAATACGATTTTCATTTGCAGTTTCAAAATTAAAAACCGGTTTGATTATTTTGAACTCATTTACATTCAGGCTATCTGGGGGAAAAGAGAATGGTTAATTACTTACATTACTACTTAGTATTTTTTTTCCTATAGCTATAGAGAAGAAGTTATATTTTTTTTCATTAAAATGTAAAAATAAGTGATTGTTTGAACAATTTTATGTTATTAATTTTAGAGATAGTTGTCTCATTAAATGAGATCTTAAAATGTTTGTTTTCTAAGTTCAAAGATTTTTTTTAATTTTTTTTTCATTTGATAACATTTTATTAATATCAGTAGTACCTTTATTGGAGTTATTTAACATTTAATAATAATAATAATAATAATAATAATAATAATAATAATAATAATAATAATAATAATAATAATAATAATAATAATAATAATAATAATGATGATGATGATGATGATGATGATGATGATAATAATAATAATAATAATAATAATAATAATTCAATTCTTTATTTATTTAATGTACATATCAACAGCATTTAGCCAATTATAGATTGCACAGTAATGTAATTATTAGATACAAATCTAAACAAGCATTAAAAAAAAATTATAATAATAAAATAAATAATACCAATAAAAATAGAAAAACAATAAAATGCACAAATAAATAAAAAGGCAATATATCAAATGAAATCAAGGATAATATTTTTTTATGAGGACTTTAGTGAATTGTTTAAAATCCAAATTAAAAACATCATCATTACCAAAATCTTT
>JAQFVV010006311.1:1658146-1675658 GCA_028023455.1 Epiperipatus broadwayi
AAGGAATCATGCATGTAATATAAAAAGAAAATGCTACATATGGATGGGAGAGTGGTCTATTTTGCTGGCTTATCTTCTCAATACATAGAGCTGGAATGGGTCAATGGTGCAGAAAATATATCTGTGTCCATTCCAACGATATGACTACCTCTTTGGGGTCATGCATTCAGTTGGACTCGTCACCCTAGGTGCTAACACACTTCACATTACATTGATATAAATGTCCATATATCTCTCCACCAGCATTGACACAACTACGAAAAAAATAGTCTGAAATCAAAACCCCTTTAAAACTAACATATATTTAAATGAGTCTAGCAGCCATCTACACTCAACTAACATTTAAATCATTTTATTAATTTATTTCTAAAAAAAAAAATGTTGAGTTTACGGTTTTAAATCATTTTAAAATGACACATTATATTTAACTTCTTTTTTTTCACAAATACTATTTTTAACCTATTTTTAAAATTTAATAATGCACAAATAACAATATGTGTTTTTATCTTTAAATTTAAGTTTGCAATCGCAAACCCTTACCCTATTACAAACAGATCTTATTAAGCATGAATAAAATATAAAAAAATACAATACATATTTTAAGAGATTACATTTTAACTTTAGATCAGAGTTTAAAATTGCAAAGTTTATAAAAAAATAAAGTTCTGGTTTGATTTGGAAAGAAAGTTCGAAGATTTTAAATTTAAGAGTTTATATTTCATATTTATAATTTATACTTTCCTTTCTCTGTGCTCATTCCTTTGCAATGAAGATCTGAGTTATGCAAGGGCCATTTGTTGTGGATGATGACTATTTTATGAAGATTTCCGAAGACGTTTTATGAAGACGGTTCCAGTGGTTCGATCCTGGGATCCATGGAGATGAAGGCTGCCTTCTGGTCTGAGGGAAGCACGATTAAACAGATTACATTTTTGGTAACAGTGACAATATATATTTTAACTTTTCAGCAACAACGAAACGAATTCAAAATTCTAATTGTCTCTAATTAATTATTTCTTTTGGATTTCTTTTTATAGTCCTCAGGCACCTTATCTCTGGAATGCATGGATCCATCAAACATATTCCATATCTGTATTTCATTGGTTCATTGAGTTTGTGGCCAATTAGATTTTGGGTTTATGGCTAAGTAAATTTTCCACTGAGGTCTGTGTTTATATCTTAGGGCAGGAAAAGCAAGTCTTTTGTTTCTATTCCTTGACTCTTTTATCTCTTTTGTAATCAACTTTTCAATGGTCATTTTGCCCTAAGGATCTATTTGTAATTTCTATTTTTAAGATTAAAAACTTTCTTCATTATTTTTAAAATTAAAAGATTTTTTATTATATTTTATTTAAAGATTAGAATCTTTGTTTCGATTCTATAATTTTTTTAAAGCTTATTTTATTACAATATTTAAATTAAACATATTAATAAATTAATCTTTCACCTGATTGATTCGTTTAAAAATGAGGTAACTTGACATCACTGTAAATCGCTCAGTTTTTGTACTACGTTTACAGTTCTGATGTCATTTTTTAGAAGAAAAAAGTTCTGTAAGATACTGCCCTCTCTTGAATTATTTTACAAGTAAAAAATCAATAAAAATAACCATATATGTCAAACAAAACCAAAGCACCGCCGTCTCACCGCCTTTTCTTGAATTTTATTGGCTATTTAAATTTTGTCAACAAAGAAAATGGCTGCCAAAAAGTAAAGAGTTACGAATGGTTTTTGTTTTATTTTGAAAATAATAAATGAATGTTTTAGAGCATTTTAACAGTATTTTTTGATGAAATATAAATTATTTTCATAAAATATGCAAAAATAAATATTATTTTACAAAAATAGTTAAGATTTTAGCAAAAATTATTTATTTATTGCAAAGTGGAAATCATAACGTGGAATTGGCGATTGATGTTTCTTTTCATTTCAGCCGTAATCGAATATTTTTTTAAATTATAAATCAAAATTTATTTTTGAACAAACTTTCGTTCACTTTCATAATCTGACAAATTATTAATATACTTTTTACAAACGAAACTAAAGTGAATATATTAATGAAAGGTGAATATATTTTGACAATTGACTTTGTTAATTGACACTTCAGTTTGTGAATTGGCCAATTACAAGTTTTGATTTTTACCTCATGCGGCCAATAATATAATCAGTGGTGAAAGGGTTAATAATTCGTTATTTGTGCATTTTGAACATTTGTTTTTTTAAAATTCTGTATTAGATATTTACAAAACATTAAGTATTAGAATTGAAATGTAACACATATATATCCCGTTACAATAGGAAATCACATATATAAATATGGAATTAATGTCAATTGATGATTTATAGTACATTCTATTAAACTATATGTGTACATATCAATTGTTTGCAATCTATTCATCATATATATATATAATTTTTTATTATATAATTCATATTAATTTATTAATAAATTTAACTTAAATCAAATAAACTTGTCTGATTATTGTTCAATTATGCAATAGGAATTTATTGATTAATAACATTTGAGTAAGACAAAATAAACTTACTATATCATAATTTTTTTAATTTGAAATAACTATATCAGAAATCAAATCACAGGATTGATAAGTGAGCATGGTTACCTTATTTTTTGTATTGAAATTAATAGTTATTATCTACTAGATGTAAACTTTAAATGACAATCACAATCAAATATTTGTGTTTCAACTAAATTATTATTGATTGGATAAGTACTGTATTAAGTTCATGGTGTGTCAACACAAACTTAATCTTATTAAATTATAAGGTTGATAGTAGTATATTTTGTTCTGTGAGGAATCAGAATGATTTGCTTTAATTACACATAAAATTTAATTGATGTGGAGTGTAAATCCAATTAACTATTGAATTTTAATATTAATATTTGATAATAATAAATGCTAATAATTCTTTTTATATATTTTGCAATTTTAATAATTTAGTTACAAAAAATTTAAAATAAATTTATATGATTAGTTAATTGTACTTAAGTAAATATACAATAGAAATCCACTGTTTCTTTTATATATTGCTGTGAGTAGATATTATAGATTTAGGTTTATTGATATTACATCATTATTAAGTATTTTATCTTGTTATAAATAGCATGATTAGTAATAGTAAATTAATATATGAATATAACATGGCTGAATTATTGTTATCATTTTATTAAGCTAGGATTAAAATTAATTATTGGGTCATATATTTATTTAGTTATTATGAATATTGTAAACTAATAGAAAATACTAAAGCTGTTATCTCAATCATACATAATTTATTTTATGTAGATGTGAACATCTTTAAATTTTAGCCTAAGTTTATGTTATTATAAGCAATGTTTGATTAGTTAGATATATTAGAATTTAGTTGTTGAATGATTTATCATTATTTTCACTTTATTATAAATTAAATATATCGTAAGCATATATCATTGTTTTGGAACAATGGTATTTGGTTTAACTGCTTTATTTTAATCTATTTTAAGTAAAGATTGTATTTAGGATATCTATAGTAATGATTTTTTTGTTTTCTATTTATTCTAAATGTTGTCTGAACTCATGATGCTATAATAAAGATTATTATCACTGTTTTGTTTGGGTATAGTTTACAGTCAGATATATGATTAGATAAAGGATTATATTAAGTACTGAATAATTATTTGTTGATTAGTAATCATTTAGCTTAGTTTATTATATTCATTCTATTATGAATGATACTATTATTTACAGGCATTACAATATTAGTATTATCTTTATTCGATTTTTATTTTATTCAGTTACAAATAATATGCTTCAGGTTTTATTTTCATTCTGTTATATAGGGTGACAAACAACTGGGTTATATTTTTATTTAGGCTATATTAAAGTTATTATTTCCCATTGCACATTTTTGACCTGTTACAAATGTCACCCGAATCATTGGGGCTATAACAGAGATTAGCATACAAATGGTGCTGCAATTTGTAGGGCATAATTAAACAGGATCACTCTATCATGGCTTTGCCATATCCAATCTGTTATAAACGATTCTCAAATTGTGGGACATTAAAAGAAGTTTACCCTCATTTTAATCTGTTCCAATGGCATCCTAAATTTAAGGGTGATAATAAAGGTTATTTCATCTTTCTTTTTTTCAGTTATAAAATCTTCTAAATCTTTAGAGCAACTTTTTATCCTGTTACAATATACATACACACAATCTCTCTCTCTCTATATATATATAGGATATTTCATCACCTATTTCTTTTTCAGTTATACAATCCTAAATCTATAGGGCAACCTTTTCTCCTGCTACAATATATATAATTTGAAAATGTTTAGCTATAGCATAAATATTTAAAATATATTGTAATGAAGATTTTTTTAAAAATCAATATACTTATGAGTATATGTAAAAATATATGAATAAATTATTTGATTGGTTATACAGAAACTATTTTTGACTTATCTGAATTTTTTATAGATTGATGACAGATAAAAAAAAACTAAAAAAAAGTTTATAAATTTATAAAATTTATGCATTAAACAAGCAAAACTACACATTATGGCTTCTCAAATAGTCAATAAATCTATAATACAGTTCCATGTCAAGAGTTACATATTTTTATAAAAGAGCATTTCACAATTAACTACAAAGTGTGAAAAACTATATATATGTCACTAAAATAATTAATTAGACGAAACTTGATCTTCTATTTGACTCAATTAATAGCTTATAGTGGAAGAGATTAAGAAGTAATAAATTGTCTTCTTGGGTTTTTTTTGTTGTTTTTCTTGTATTAAGCATATTAAATTTAATTATGTATCCATCTTAATTGTAAATGCAATGTACACACACACACAAGTTTATTCAAATATTTTCATTGATATAAACCTATTACTTTTTAAATGAAAAATTCTGTATACATGACTGAAAACTATTTTGATTGACAATATTTAAAATCACTCGAGAAAGACATCGATCTGTCCTATTCCTCCACTGCTTATTTGGAAGACCTTTTCAAATTCAAGGTACCATTATAAGAAATAATTTTTTTAAAAATTAAAATATAGCTGAAGTTTCAATAAGATTGCAAAAGACTTTCTTTAAAGTTTATACTTTCTTAAATTGTAAAAATGTGTACAGATTTTTAAATCTCTATTTATTTATTTTTTTGCAATGTTTATGTGAAAAGATATATTTTCCACAAATAATTTTTTTTTCCAGATGTCAATTAATTTATTCAGTTGCATATTTCATTTATGATATCAGGCCTTTTTTAAAAATCTATATAATCTCTTTTAATAATCTCTGAACATTTTCTGTAAGAATATGTATTCCATTAAAATTGATATCACTTTTTGTTCATTTATTCTACTGATAAATACTTGATGCAAGATTCCTAACAACATGAATGGGGTTTTTTTTTTTCTGAAACTGATTCCATGATGAATCTATCCAATTTATGACTGGAAAAAGTCTCTTATAGATTTTCGTAGATACCATACAGGAATTTTATCTTTTAAGCATGAAAATATTTCATAATTTTTTTAAAAAGTAGTTTAAATTTTATAAAAATTATGTTTAGAAAAATCATTATCAATTTTATATCGATTCCAGTTAAATTTTATCTTATGAGATTATAAATATCCCGAGTAAACATTTCAATTAGGAAATGTATAGATAAAAAATAGAATAACATAAATCTCTTAAGCATAAATTCTCAAAACAAAATACATGATCTGAAGTAAAAAAATCTATGACAACAAATCACAAAATTAAATAAATAAAAAATATATATAAAAAAACAATTTAATGATGTGATTTAATATGTATGAGTAATAAAAACATTTTCAAAATTAAAAAAAAAAAAATTACGAATTGAATATCAAATTGTAAACAAATGAGGTTTCCAATATTATAAAAAAATATAGAAATAAATAGAATGTTAACACAGGAGATAATTTGTAATATAAAAAGAAAAATCTAGAGAATAATGTCAATACTTTTTGTTTGGAATGATATTATTTATACATCATCATCATTATTAGTTGGCATTTACAAAAGATATAGTCATCCTAATTCTAGAAAAACAAAATAGACGAAGATAAATAATAAAAAGTATAAAGATGAGTTTTATAGTAATCATACAAACCAATACCAGAAATGTAATAATACAGTTATATACCTCATATAATTTTTTTTAGGCTTTGTTAGTCCTCTTGAGATACTGTGTTTTAGGATCTGCAGCAAACTTCAATTTTTAAAGACTTCATACCATTTTTACAATATGGCAAGAATTAAAATGGAAATTTTTTTTAAAAATAACAGCATTTTATTTTTTTATTTACTACACCTAAAAAGAATCATCTACTTTCATCAATATATTTCTTTTCCTTGGAAATATGTACACTTTTTGTATATAATAGAATTAAAAAGCTTAATTCCAACAAATTGAAATTTATGATTATTTCTAAAGCTATAACATCCAATGCTGCTTTCATTTTTTCGTCACGTTTTCTACAATAATTAAATTCATAATTTCTATTTGTTAATTTGTGTTTAACTTATAACTGTATATCATCATTCTTTACAATTAATTTTTTTGAGATCATATTAAATTATTGGTCCCTTTTAAAAATCCCTACACCCTCTCTTAGTAATTTCTTGTTGTAATGATTAATTTTTACTAAGAAATAAATTGCATTATAGTTGTCATAATGAATTTGCAATTTTTTAAAAAAAAGATATCAATTTGTTTAAAAAATTTGAATAAATATTGTTCACATAATGATGCAATTAAAAAGCAAGCAGTTCATAATTAAACACTCCTGATTGAAATAAAACTGATAGTAGAAGGTTGTGCATGCAAATTAAAACTAGCAAAACTTATTACAGTATTTTATTTATATTTACTGACACCTTTAAGTAGAATTTGTAATGGATTCTTAATACAAGTTGGAGCTCTGTTCTTAAAATAAGATATATGAATCATCAATTTCCCATTGAAATAAGACATTTATTGAAATTAGATTTTAAAATAAATAAAAAATTTAAATATATGTATAACATAGTACCATTTATTATAATTATTAAATAAAAATTAAAAAATACACTGTGAAATTATTAATGACCTTAATAACTTTGTTATTCTTCTTACACAATTATGCCTTCTCAGTATAGCAAATAAATTGACATATCTGATTAACATAAACACAGGCATTTTTTATTTTAGTTTCTCATTATAAGCTGCATAAGAAAATTACCAACTGCTTTAATAAATCATGGTTTTTGTTTGAACCACAAAATAACAAAGGAAAAAACAAAAAACTTTAATTTCAAATTTTAAAATAGAGAGAGAGAGAGAGAGAGAGAGAGAGAGAGAGAGAGAGAGAGAGAGAGAGAGAGAGAGAGAGAGAGAGAGAAAGGGGTAAACTTTAATATATAAATGTTATTAAAAAAACTAGCAGGTAAATAATACAATAAAAAAAAAAACATTAATCATTCAAGTTTTTTTTATATATGTTAAAGCGTCAGCTGGGAAGCGAACCCCGGACAACTGCTTGGAAGGCAGCTATGCTGACCATTATAGATACAGTAAAATATAAAAATAATAATATATGGAATGTATTTTGAGTGTACAACAATATATATTAAAATAATAATTATTATTTATAATTAATATTTATTACAGGTTTTTGTAGTTGTTCAACCTATGCATAATATAATAATACATTCCTTTAATTTTAGTTTAATACTATATTTTATATATATTATATAATTATGATTTGCATACAAGAGAAATAAAAATATTTGAAAGAAATATGCTTATTCATTTCTTTTTATATGATATAAGTTTTATCAAGTTTATTATCTCTAATTATGCAAAGATCTGCATGAAATTAATAATATCAATTGAAAGCCAATTTTCCCCTCACATATACATATATAATTTAAGACTAAGTACAATAAAATGTGTGTTTTATATTGCATGTTTACTAATCTATGATTAAAATGCTACTCTTGAAAAAAAAAACTTCTCTCTAAAGTGGTCAATTCCGGGCCACGTTCGAATTAGTTTTAATTCAATAGTAATTTAAAATATTTGAAATATTTTGAAAAAAGTTTTCTGCTTTGAGAGACATCCCCCAGCAATCGCTCAAACTTTAAATTTAACATTAACGTGGATGATCTTTTTTACAAACACTTGTCAATAGATTTAACATGGTGGAACCAAAGCAATTTCTCTAGAACATTATTGATCATATTGTAAAGAGGAAATAAGAATAAATCACAAGATGAAACTTTTACAAAAATCTTCTTCAAACTTTTACTGATCTTTCAATAACTTTTATATAAAAATCAATATTTAATCCCCAGAGGCTATGTTATTTATTTATTTATTTTTCCTGCTAGAAAACATATCTTTAAAAAAAAAGTACTTTGATCAAATTATAAACTTCAAATATTAAAAACAAAAACAAAACAATGCTAGTAATAATCTTTAAGACTGTTTGAATCTGACTTCTGAATGTTTTTTTCTAATTTAAATTGAAATGATTGAACTATAAAATATCTTCATTTACTGATGCCAAAGATAAAATAATATGCTAAAAAATGAATTTTACAATTTAAAATTTCCAATATATTGTTTTAAAATACTTAAAAAAATTGATTAAAGTAATTCAATTAAGAAGCATAAAGTGCAAATAATTACAAATAACTTCATAAATTTATTATTTATTTTTATTTAGTGTAAGGATTTTTTTAAAAAAAATAGTAATTAAAATATAGCACGTGTCTGTTCACATTCGTATCAATCCACCGCTTGTGATGTGACCAAAATAACATGTACACGGGTCTTTCTTCAAATTTTGATTTTTTTAAATATGTGATTAAACAAAAGTATTGTTTTTTAAAGTATATATGAATATAAAATTTTCTGACCAATTATAGGTCAAATAGTTTTTATATGGCTTAACATTTTTTCAATGTAATTTACTCTAATATTTTTAATTTAGACATAATGTAAAACACAAGCTTCTTATATTATTAAGTTGCATATATATAAATATATTGTGACCTTTTTATTGGTACATTCCATCATAAAACAAATTGGGAATAAAATTTTGAGATGTATAATTTTAAATTTTATTAAATCAAAAAGATAGGTACTGAAGCAGTCAATCTTAGCCCAAGATTGAGCTTCATGGTTCTACCCACTCACAAATTACTAACCTAAATTCAAACCCTATATCCCATCCTGCTCCTTTATTTATGTATGTATATTTCATGAACATATTTTTGAGAGGCATGACTAAAAATTATAAATTTAACTTTTCAATAACATTTTTTATTATTAATTCTTTTTTCTACTAAAGTACATAGATGTGACTCAGATGTATATACATATATTACAGGAGTAGATATACTAACAAAATATAAACATTATAAATATTTTATCGTAAGTTTCTAAAACTTTTTTTTTAATTATTTTTTTTATTAAACTATATATTTATGTAAAATCTAAGATGGAAGATGCAACCGTTAATTGTCCAAAAGTAATTAAAGGTTGGAAACATAATATTGTTTCAGTATTGGGAAAGAATTTTTTAAATTAAAGTTTTAATAAAAATAAAAAGAGGAATAAAACTAATGGATTGTATTTTTGTTATAAACATTTTTGTCAAATCTATTTCCAATATGGAAATAGATTTAAATACATTTTTGGAACATTATCTAACAACTGCATCTCTAAGAACAATGGACAAAAAAACATAGTATTTCTTTGAGAGTGAAGGTTATGTTTTGGGTGAGTAATTAAAATTAAAAGCATTCCATAAATACCTGAGTGGGATATAAAATGGGCTGATTTTGAACACCAAAAAACAAGTTACTGCTGGGAGAATTGGGTTGCCTTATACTCATGCCATCCTGCAAGTTAAGATGATGAATGAGTAGAAAGCCAATCACCCTTCCCAACCCTTATGGGTCATTTCCTGCTATTGTGCCATATTGCTACTGCCCTGAAATGAAGGAAAATCCTGAAATAAAAACCTTTGAATGCTGAATGGAAGCTTGCTGTCATCAAAAGAACTCACATGGATCTCTTAATTGCCATGCATGGGCCAGACTGTTAAATTGGACTTTTAAAATTGTGCAAGGTAATTAGTTTCATGCCACAATCTGAAAGTAAATCTAGCCTAACTAATCTCAAACTCTACTATCAAGGTTTCTTTTATGAATTGTTTAACTTTGTATATTTTTTTACATAATAATGTAATTTGCTTTCAAATACTTTCTATCAATCGAAATCTCTCTCATATGCTCTACCTTTTCTTAACTGTGGTGCGGTCATTTATTTATGTACATTCATTATTTAATTGTATATTTTTCTTTATTATTATTAATATGCCAATCTAAAGCAACCTGGCCAGCTTAATTTCTAAAATTCTTTTTCCCCTCCTTTTAATTAACATCCATGGATTGAGGTTATTAATGTTCTCTCAGCACATAATATATTATTAGTCAATACACTCACTAGATTGTTTTCATGAATCAACATTTTATTTTTTGTTTTTAATATAAAAATTGTTATTTATTTAACTCCAAATAGAATGAAGTAATTCTACCCAGGGTAACTCAATCATTGAGGTGTATTAATGCTATGAAATATTGTAAAAGGTCATTAAATCAATTTTGCCAGGGTGACCTATTATTTGTTTTTTCTATATAACCACTAGTTTGACTTTATTTTACATACTCTTAAAATATCAACTATTTAAATATCCCAGTTATTTTAAAATCCATAAAGGTGGGATTTAATCATTTTAAATAACAGAAAAAAGAACGGGGGTAAAAATTTTAATGTTTCTCTTACTAAATGAAATCTTCTATATACACCTGGGTCTTGTTTTATGTGGTAGATAGATTCTACAGAAAACCTGCATTAAAAAAATCCCACAAAAATAGACTTAATTTACTTTGATCAATGGGGGATAGGTGCTGCAATTTTCAGAAACGCATAAAAGCAAAGCAACAAGGAAAAATTACTTTAAAATTCACATTAAAAAAATAAGCAAATAAAGTATGACTAATAAAAAATTTCAAATATTTGAAAAAAATTAATACTAGACAAACTTTTTTTACTTTTTTTATTACTACAGTATTTAATTTTACATTTTTCATACATATTTTAATCATTACCACTAGCATTCATTTGTAAACTGGTAAGAAATCAGATTTGATGTGATGTGATGTGAGATATTGTGGCTTCTCCTTAAACGAAGTCAAGAATCTCTCAGCAATTATGCCCAGAGAAACCTGTTACCCATTTTATTTTTATTCATGATGTGATGTACAACTAGCACCATTTTCAGTCTTGTGCTGTGTTAATGGTTTTCTGTTTCTATATTAAAAAAATGAGATCACAATTAAAACAAAATGATTATACATTATCATTAAAAAGATTATTTTCAGTTTATAAAATCTTTGTTTTTTATTTTAAAAATCTAAAAGATTATTTATTTCTGTTATATATAACAAAATACATTTTAAAAAGTTTAAATTTTTTGAATATTTATTGTGATATTTTTATATGTAAGTATAAATCTATTATTATTATTTACTCATTATCATAAATAGGTTATTTATATAGAAGCTAAGATTCTAAATACAGTTTCAGGCCATATTCACATTAGCTGCTAATATAACATTATATTTTGAAAAAAAAAAGTATTTCAAGTCAAAATAACTTATTAATAATTTAAATTTCTTGATATCTAATAAATATAGTAAAATATAAAAGATATTAAGAAGAAACATGAATCACATAACTTCAAAATCACATTAAAATAATCTGCATAAAATGAGACCCAGGTGTATATATTATTGCGGCATAGCATATTATTTGTATAAATTATAGCATTGAAATGAAGGTCATTTATTTTAAAGCAGTAAACACTATTTCATGTCATGAAAGATATCTCCCTGTACTGTATTATTGATATATGGCTGATTCGTTTAAATATATGTATGTGCTTCTCATCTGGAGTTTCGAGAAGATCAAACCCATGGATCTCTTTATGATCTGTCCCATAGATAGTTGAGCTTCCCGGGACCTTCTCCATATAAAAAGACCTCTGTGCATTGGTGAATCCAGTATGTCTGTCCCACACTATGCCCAAACATATTTCTCTAAGCACTGCCCTAAAAAGGGGGGTCTTAGCCTTCATTCATCCAGGAACACAACCTTGTTTTTTATTTCCTCACCATCAAGTCAGTACTGCCACTTCTTAGTTCATTATTACTTTTTGCTTCACAACCTAGTTTTAATATTGTAATATAAAAATTGCACTCTGCTCAAAATATATATTTAAATTCTGAATATTACTAGCTTCATTAATTAATAATATTATATTAGTCTTATTATACAATCCCACCATCGTAATTTATTATTTCTGTTCTTCCTTCCAAATGTTAATTAAAAGAATTGTCAATAAATATTTTGTCTTATAACCAAATGTAATTTTAAAATGTATTTTTTTATTATTTTCACCACTGCAATGGCATGAAAATAGTTTTACTATGTATGTAATGAATCCGGGAATGCTCCCTGAAATTATATATTGGTCACATTTCACATCGGCAGATAAAAATGTTAATAGCAATGTTATGTAATCTTTTATAATAAATGATTGACATCTTAATACCATACCCATTAAAGATGTGTGTTCATGTATATATATTATTTAGTCAATAAAAGAACATATGAGAACTGGTAGTGTGAATTCCAATATATGATTATGTACTGCTTGGTAGATCACTCATTCATGCACATACTAATGTATATAATTAATTTATCATATTATTAAACTATTTTTATTGTCTAACTTATTTGAGTTGTCGACTTAGCTTTTTCTTCACTTCCACATGTCCAACCATGTGTATGCCTTTCTATCAAATTCATGAATGGGTTCAAACCCTCAGTTAATAATTTAAATACATACCATGATTCTAATTTATCTAATACCTATTTTAGTAAAGTCTTGATGTAATTAATATGCAAGTCTCATTGTCTTCTCCACTCTGCTAGTGGGCCAGACTTAAGAATAAATTCTTGTGTGCCATCATTATTATATTATTCATTAAGTGTTTGATCTGGGGCTTAGGAAATGGGTTCGAATCCAGATTGGTTCCTGACCTAAATCCCAGGCTTGATTGGGTTTGAAGTACATTTTTTTGGGTTCCAGCTCATGTTAGATGGATCAATATGTTTTGACCAGTGCAGTACTTATTAAGCTAGGAAAAGTAATTGTCATTTTAGTTATCATAAGGTTTGAACTTAGGTTTAGTCAATTTAAAGTTGTATAAAAGATTTAAATGCTGGGTAAAATAATTGGTACAAATGTACATAAAAGATAAATTTATTATTGTTACAAATAAGTAAACATTTGATAGCATTTAAAATTATAGTAAAGTTCAAATGTAATCTTTTAAACAAATATGCATTATATAGATAGATCATTATTGTCTTTGCATGTCTAATATTATAAAAGCAATTATTATTTCTACTTAAATCTTAACTTATGTTTACAAATAAATGATTAATATTTATTTTACAAATTTGATGATTAAAAAAAAAAATCATAAAAATAATATTGAATCTAGTTTGTATAAAAATAAAACCAAAATAATCTAAATCAAGAAAATAAATATTTTATTCAGTTTCTAAAAGGTATTATTTTATTGAGAAATATTTTAAAACCAAAAATATTTGTTTTAAATAAGCATCAAATACTAACAACTCATTAAATATAGAATCAAAGAAGTGGGAAAAATTAACCAGTAAACAGCCTGCAGACAATCATTAAGGAAAACTGAGGGAGTATAAAATTGGGAGAAAAAAAATCACAGATCAAGAAACAAGTAACTTGTTTTTTTTTTTTTTGTTATCCTAAAAGTTTGCAAAAAATTACTTAAACATTATTATTCTGAAAAAAAAAAAAAAGTAACGAATTTTGTCAACGTGATAATTTAAATGATATAGATTATAAAGCTTTATTAAAATGCAAAAGTAAAACTCAACAATTAATGGTTTTTGGAAAACTTCTTGAAATTAGTATATGAAGAAAATAATATAAAATGAAAAGGAAAAATTTATGTTTATCTCAAATTGTGACCAAGGAAAAAACTCACTAAAAAAAACCTTGGAGTACTATATTTACACTGGATTTAATTGCTAAACTAGTTGAAGTATTCATGTGTCATATGAGTCAAAATAATTGGACAAGATCAAGTTATCAGCCAGGGATAAACAAAGGGCAAACTATTTCTGACAGAGATAAGTATGCATTTTTAAAATCATCTAGAACTAAAGTAGTAATAGATAATAACAGAACTAGCTGTGAATGGAAAAGTATACATTGTCTTCAAAGATAAATTTTAAAGCATGTTTGAATAAAATTTTAATTGAAGAAATGTTTATACTAATTTTAATATTAATTTTATGTAAAGTAAAAAAAAATTTATGATGATTATATTTATGTGTGTACTGAATAACAGCAGTCTGTTAGCATAAATGAAAACATTATCTATCAGTGAAAAAAATAAGATAATTGTAAAAGAGTAAAATCATACCAGAAAATATTTAATAAAAAATAAATATGCATGGAGAATAAATTGCTGAATAACAGAGGGCATAAATCTTAGTGCATTATGAAATATAAATGTATGTGGAAAATAATATTATTCTATTGTCAAAATGAAAGTGGAAAAGGTTTTTTTTTCTTAATAATATTATTAACCAAAATAAGTAAGGAATCATTTGAATGCTGAATCATTTACTACTAGTGCAAGGAGTATTTAAATCAAACATATTCAATTGGATGGACGGTCGAAGAATTGGAGTGTGGAGTAGATTGAAGCCTGTCCATTAAAGTATGAGGTTTGGCTATCTTATTATATATATATATCTGAGCACTTATAGCATATATGTATAGAGATGGTAATCTGGACCAACTGATGATTGCTGGTTTAGCATGAAATATGTATATTGGTGATTATTTATATTTTCAACATATATGTGTTTGGGTGTATCAGTGTTATGAGATAGTGTGGAGAGTGGTGGGTTGTGTGAAAGTCTGTGCTCATATACCCTATATTTAATTACTAAAGAAAAATAAAAAACTGCTACATTGTCCATAACCTGACGTGTAATTTTTGATAATTGTAATAATCTTCGGATGAGAACATATGGAGCAAAAATCATTGTAATATTAATATACAACTAGTGGAGTGTTTGGAACAAAAATGATTGAAGCAAAAATGATAATAATATTGATGTGGCACACAACCAGTCTGAATCCTTGTTTGTTTATGATCACATTTAAAAAGAAGAAAAAGCTTGCAACATTATGTTTGTATATATATATTAATTCTATACTTTAAATATAGTTGTTATTACAATAGAGGGGGTAGGAATAGATCAATAAATAGTGAAATTAATCATTGATTTAATTTGGTTATCTATATCATTATTTATTTTAAAAGTTATGTTTTTATCAAATATTGTTATATAATTAAAATCAATAGATATGATTAATGATTTAATGAAATGTATCCTAAAAGTAATTAATAATATATATATATATAATGAAGAGGTATAGGTTAGTGTTTAAATATACAATATTGAAAACGAGAAACGATGATATTTTAAATTTGATCATATGTTTTACAATGATTAATTTAATATAGTTATACGGAATTATAAATAATTTTAGTTTGTAATTTGTAGAAACAATTAGTTATAAGCATGATATCAAACAAATATAGGTTAGAAATATGAAGTTAATAATTAAGTTGTTAGATAAAGCAGAGATAGATAGTTTATTTAGAATACACCAAAGAGCGGTCTATTAATATTTAGCTGAATCTCATAAATTATAGATGAAAATTATTGCAGGGAGATATAGGGGTACAGATTTAACAGTACATCACCTAAAATTCTTATTGATTGTAATTTAGTATACAGGCTAAAAATAAAACAATAAGAAAATGGAGTTTGAGATCAAAAAACTAATTGATGATTTTATAATTGTCATAATATCTTCTTAGAAAATAAATAAATAAATAAATAAAGATCAAAGAATGAATATCGTGGTATCTAAAAATCACAAAAGAAGACATTTCACCATATTATAATAAGATTGTTGTTGTATCCAAGCAAGAATATAATAGTTATTATGTTCCATTTTACCTTTCTAATTCAATGCCTAACTTATAATGGTTGATAATTGTAAAAAGAAGGGGAAGAATGATGATCTAAAGAAAACACCTGATTTTTAATATAAAATATATAATAGATAAATAAAAGTATGTAAAGGTAAATATCACAACAGCACCATATTACATGAAATGGTAATATTTTTTTGTTTTGTTTTTTTTTGTGAATATTTAAAAAGTAAAAAAGGGAATGGAATTTTTTCAATTGTTTATAGTGTTATTATAGTATATTGGTATATAACTTTATTACTATTCTTATTTTAAATTACCTGTTGGTTAAAATATATATTATATCTTGTAAATAATATGATTAAAGTTGTTGTTTTGAAAATAAACTTGAGTATTAAAATGTTGCATTTCTTTTATGAGAGTCATTGTCTCCACATCACATGAACTCAAAGTGTACAATTTGAGATGGAAATAAGAAAGTAATCGAGTTTAGAACAATATAACAATCAATTAAGCACACGTTTTTTAAAAGAGATTTTAACTAACTGTAAGTTTCCTTGATCACATAAGTCATTGATGATATTGCCAATTAATAAAGTATACTTATTTATAATTAAATTATGAATTACTTATTATTGAAAGTGTTATGTATAATTACAATTTAGATAATAATATTAGTTTAAGGGTAAGTATTACGGAACATAAATATAAAGTAGTAGTACAATTTTAATTATAGTTTCAGGTTATAAGTCTTTTCTTAAGCAACCCTGCCTATAGGGTTCAGTAAAATCGCTCTTGGTATTTTATAGGTGGATTAAATAACTAATTAAAAATCAATGATTATCCTGAGATATTCTTAGTATAAAATTATTATTATGATTATTGTTAATTATAATCCTATAAAAGTAATAATAATAATAACATTCAATATACAATAACATGATAGTATAATTTCTTCATTAAATGCCTTATTATAGTCATTTAATCATGATTGTTAGTCATGAGAGTATGAAGATACTAAATAAGGTGTAGTGTCTAGGTATTCTCATGCCATTGGATAAATACTTTAGTATTTATTTAATGTTAAAGAGTATACAATTTTGTTGCTAGGATAGGAGAGTCTCACAATTGTTAATATTAACCAAAGATAATTGAGAAAATGGCAAGAATCTTAAATGATATCTAGATAAAGTCATAGGATAGCCTAATGTAGGGACTTTACATATCATCTAGGAGTTGTCATCCTATTGGCAGGATACAATATATATATATATTGTACCGGGTC